>CM055266.1:44787528-44915889 GCA_029237695.1 Conchocele bisecta
ATTGGCCGATGAGTCGCGCAGTGTCTACGTGGTGAGCATATGGCCGATATGACGGGAAACCGGTATTACACCGCTAATAAAGTGGACACGTAATTAACTCTGCATATGACACGAATTAGGGTATTTACACAAATATACCATAAGCCCGGTTATTACACGTAATTCGTACATAGGCGAATTCAACAGTACGTGGAATTCAAAATGTTACCGTGGAACACGGCTGAAACGGACACCCTGAATACAATACAACACAATACGATACACGATATGCCACAAATACACAATTATACGCAAATCAATAGTATATCAGAATCCCCGTGTCACGCGACACATGTGTTCAGCTGTTTAGAATGTTGTCAGAATTGTTTTTGTCCTGTAGCCTATTTCACCAACATTGCAAAGTATACTTTTCTAACAAAGTATACTTTGAGGGAGTAATCATTTATTTTTCCCGAAATGCATTATTTCATTTAGAACTAACGACTGCATTTATTTGATGATTAAAAGTATGCAGAATTATTATACTGAATCATTTACATTATTACAGCCAAAATGGCTGTGATAATGTAATAAATTCAGCATAATAAAACTTAATAACTTAATCCTTAAATTGAAAATTTCTCCCTCACAGTGTACTTAACCTTGGAGCTTGTACTATGCCGACAACAGTGAACTAACAGCTCCAAAGGGGTAACTAATTTATTGTGGACACTAATAATGGACACAATTTGGAGCTGGATTATGACCATATTAATATTAGAGAAAACATCATTGTTTTGATTCCCATTGCCCATACATGGATTAATAGTGTAATTATGAATGTGACAAAGCCCATGAAAAAAACTTGTTTGCATTAAACAAAATTCTGAAATATGCAATGGTCGGCCATTTGCAAAAAAAAATAAATAATAACCTTAAGCATTTAACACGAAATTAGGCATTTTTTATGCGATATTTTCCTCGCAAAACTGTGCTTGAAAATATTTAATTATTATGACAATAACAAATCCGTTTGAACTTCGTTTATGTACGTGGACATCGATTTGGGATAACATGATGTAAGTTATCGTTATACGTATTGTGACGTAAATATGATGCGCGTGACGTTACATGTGATATCACTATACTTGTTCAATCCGAATCACATGTACTACCTACATGCAGATACTTATTGACGTTCTTAATCGATTTTCCCCACTTTCGCAAAATGTTATATCAGAAAAATATGTATGCTCTCTTTTCATCATTCAATAAGGTAAATAAAATATAACAATGTGCGCGTTTCAATCCATTCCACAGTATGGGCGGGGCTACGGAGCCCCGCAGTGGACATGGAGTTTTTTTTTATTAATTCGTTTGCACGAAATAACAATTCGTCCCCTCAATTGAACAATTCGTTCCGTCGATATAATAATTCGTTCCAACGAAATAACAATTCCGTCGACTTAACAATTCGTTCCCTCGAATTGACAATTCGTTCCCACGAAATAGCAATTCGTTCCCTCAATTTAACAATTCGTTCCCTCGAATTAACAATTCGTTCCCACGATATTACAATTCTGTTCCCACGAAATAACAATTGTTAATTCGTAGGAACGAATTCTTAATTCGTGGGAACGAATTGTTAAATTGACGGAACAAATTGTTATTTCGTGGGAACGAATTAATAAAAAATAATTCTACTCCCCCTGCGGCGCTCCGTTGTATTGTATTGATTCACAAATATAAAATACTATATCACATGCTACCCAGTGATTTATCGTCATTCTGGAGGGATTCATTTCCTTGAAGGAACTATTTCCTCCTAGACGTTCGCGAGACGTAATTGACGTCACGTTTTAACGTCATTTCCGGCGAAAAAAGAATTCATACACGCTAACGTTAATTTTGACAACGTGATAAACTGGTCTAAAAGCAAATTTCACAGTTTTCGAAGAGCATGTAATATACAATTTATTCCACTACTATTTTGAAATACTATACGTAAAACATCTGTAAATCCGACAAAGAAACTCCGCACACGTTTCTTTATCGTATTTCCAGATGTCAAGGGAAATAAATCCGGTGTTCCAATATTGTAGTGGAATAAAAATCTACTTACTTCCTTCTGTAGGTATATGGACAGGAAGCGTGTACAATGATAGAATACTGGCTCGTGTGTTTCTAGGAGAGCCTCTATGCCCCAACAGCAATAAAACATTCATTGTCAAATCACATCGACGGAGGTCAATGCTTAACACTCGCACAAGGGACTCCGTAAAGACAGACAGTGAAAACTGTGACGCAAGTGTTCGCCACTTTGACGGCGCTATTCTACTACTGAGAAACCCATATGACGCTCTACTTGCGGAGTTTAACAGGAGACACGGTGGCCATACGGCCATGTCAGGGCAAATACTCGTATTGGAAGATACTGAAGGTAAATATAGTACATCAGCTGGGGGCCGTTTGATTCGTATGACTAAAACGTTCGTAAGTTCAACATTTTGATAGTCTGTAAATTTCACATTAACAATTATTGGATTTACATTTATTTTATTGAGCATATGCTGCATATGCAGTCTATGTGCAATACATGTAAATTCATCAATTGAAATTTCCAGACTATCTTAAATTTTCACTTACGAACAGTTTAGTCGTACAAAGCTTAGTGAAACGTCTACCAGCAAATATAGGAAAAACGTGCCGCGGACTTGTTACATTGTGTCATTACACTCACGTCATTCGGTAACGTCATGTGACGCAGTTCGACCAATGAAACGCCAATTTTCAATTCTTTGTGACCTGGATATTCGTATCAGATCAATGCCTGATACGACCTTATGTTATCAATCAGTACGTATTTCGGCAAATTGTAACATCGTTACCTGATAACTGGCTGATAAAATGACATTGCGACCAGCTTAGTTTCTAATATGTCAGTTCATTGCGAGCACAGGCAATCGGCATGTTGTTATATAGTGTATCATACTTTTCTAGACATTGTAGAATTTTTTTTGAAAATGTATTCGTTCTATTGTCAATGTATATAATCAAGGCTTTGAACTAAGTTTGCCTGAATTTCACCATCACCAGTTTCAAGACGTAATATCTGTTCTATATCTCATAAAATCCCATTATTCCTAGTGACTACACAGAGCTAAGGCCCACCTGCGCCTATTAAAACCGACACAAAGCCAGCCGTTTACACGCAGAAGGTGTATCAGCACAAAAGCCCGACACAAGTCACCCGACTATGCTAGGTCGGACACGAATTCGTATCGTCATTTCACTCAAATTTTCAAGAAGAATCGATTTCACTGTTTACTGTCAATACCGACACGGAAATCGATTCTTCACAAAAACAACATAAGTATGTGCCGAAGTCTCGAGACCACCAAATGCAGATCATGAAGACGCGTTTGCTGCGCCATATGTCATCAAAATCCGTTGCATATTAAGGAAAATATCAAATTATATTTACTTTGGAGTGGGTGCGCTTTCAACACGTTCAGATGTTGTTGTTACTGTGGTAACCACGTGATCATGCACCTTGAGGTTATGGCTAATTAACTTATCAATGATAACTGATGACGTGTCTGTTAATGATTACAATCGGACGATCGGTGGGGCTATTATCATGTCGATAAGTGATCCCAGACATCATATACGTATCCAAGGAGGAGGGGTCGAATAAATGTTGTCAGAAATTCAAGTGGGTAACCAATAAGTAAGTTAAAGTTCACATATTGAATCTGTAATAAACTAATTTCTCGCTCGCTCGCTCGCGCTCGCGCTCGCGCTCGCGCTCGCGCTCGCTCACGCTAGCTACAAAATTAATTTGTTAAAAATTCAGTATGTGAACTATAACTATTACAACTATCTTCTTCATTGTGTTTTTCGTGTAATTCCAGGGTGGAAGAAATACGTATTTAGCAAAGCTGCAGTATGGAAGAAGCACGCAGAGTTCTGGCTTACGAAATACGAGGGGCCGGTTCATGTCCTGTTTTACGAAAACCTTAAAATCAGTCTCGCTTACGAACTATACCGTCTGTCGACATTTCTGCACATGACCGTGAGCTACAAAACATTGTGGTGCACGATGGAACGAGGCCGTGGCCAGTTTCACAGAGAGAAGAAGCCCGAGTGGATGTCTCTATCCAACCTCTACACAACGGACATGCAGCGGGCCGTGGATACCCAAATAGACGATGTTGAAACAGCGTTGAGAATCAACAACGTACCACATAAAGTGTACAATGAAAACACAGGAAACGCGTAATATTAATTGACATGCATAATATAGTTCACATGTATGTACCGTGAAACCTCCATAAATCGGACACCCTGGGAGGAGGTCCCCAGGGTGTCCTGCTTAGAGAGGTTTCACTGTAAATTTGGCATTTGATCATTCTGAGCCACAGTTGCGTGCTATGCGATCACGAACAGACATTACCACCTAACATAAATGACCAAGAAACTCGTCAATAATAAGATAACATGTGTTTTCTTGGTGTCCGGTTTTGAGAGGTTCCACTTTAAAAGGGGAAATATTGTCTATGCTACCTGTCATTTGGAGGATGGTACACAGGTCCGAGAGTGCATCTCCGTGCATGTTGAAGCCTCTGTGATTACCGTCATACATTGGCACATGACTGTTTTGCATAGTCTGAATCATTTCACCCCTAAAATTTAATATAAGTTATTGTTCACAGATTGGATGTTAAGGAATTAAATGTGAGGGAGCGCAGCATTTAGTTCCTGAAAAATACAATATCGATGGTCTAGTAACATAAGGTCGTAACTGCTATGCTTTAGCATAGCAGTTACGACCCTATGTTACTAGACCATCGATATGTGAACAATGACATACTTATAGCTCATCCAAATGTATTATGCAATATCCCATCCGGGTATTGATTTTCCATTTTCTGCGAATAGTTAATTAAATCTGGTAATATCTAACTTATTGGGGTTAAAAGTTGCAATACTTGAAATAAGTGGAGCACAATACTGCCCAGCGATTGGCTTAGAAAGTCGGGCTAATTATATGAGCCGCGTCATGGGAAAAGGTATCTTACGGCAAAATCTTTACATTTTTACTTTTTTACGTCGTCCGATGTAGAACTCTTTTCTGATCACACTGCTCTACTTTATGCAATTCCGATGTAAATTGGCCGATTTATTCATATTTTAGCACATACACCGAATGCGATTTGAACGTGACGTCGATCATTATTGTAGCGACGTCATATTCTTCACGACGTCACATTATTTATCTCACAACAACGAAGTCATCTTTCAACAACATATTTCCTATTTTAAGTTGGTGTTATGTCATCTGTGAGGCATGTGAGAGGGGTGGGTGGGGGGAGTGGGGTTGGTGGGGGAGTGGGGGTGGGTGGGGGGAGTGGGGAACTATTCTCATGGTCGTATAGGGTCAACCGGATTTACGTAATATGGAAAAAAGAATTTTATTCCTCAAGGGTTTACATAGTTCAACTTTTATTCAGCAAATTATTGACAAAATGTTAAAAACGTTTGCAGATTTTGTTTTATCGCATGATCCAGCCTGGTCTTGATTCCCATGAAGACCTCTTTTTGTCTGAAACATTTTTATTTGCTTTGTCACTTTCTTAACATTTAGAGCTTTTATATTTTGGAAAATTATTTAATTGTTTGAAATGCAGTAATTATTTACTAGTTACCTTCCTTCTGGTGTTGTTAAGTAATTATCTGCCTGTGGGTTATTATTTATTTCACCGATTACAAGCAGAACTCGATTGGATTCGGTTTATATTTAAGGGTGGGAATTGGCTCGAACACCTTCCATACCCGGTCACACAAGCAGAACTAATACGTTAGCAAATTGTATAAACCCAGTATAATTATGTGTCAATAGTTTTCCATATGTACAAGGCTGATACACTAAGTCAGTATAGCCCCAGATCAGCATGTACATCCATTGATGCCCCTGTATCCGATTTCACGAAAATTGCAAAGTATACTTTTCTAGCAAAGTATACTTTGAGGGAGAAATTTTCAATCTTAGGATAAATTTATTAATTTTTATTATACTGAATTTATTACATTATCACAGCCATTTTGGCTGTGATAATGTAATAAATTCAGTATAATAATTCTGAATACTTTTAATCATCAAATATATGCAGTAGTTATGAAATAATGCATTTCAGGAAAAATAAATGATTGCTCCTTCAAAGTATACTTTGCTAGAAAAGTATACTTTGCAATGTTGGTGAAATCGGCTACAGATCAGCATGTACATCCATTGATCAGGGTCTAAGCCGCTCACCCTTCAGTCACTGAACCATATCGATGGTCTAGTAACATAATGTCGTAACTGCTATGCTTTAGCATATGTAATAGTTATAATAGTTCACATATTGAACTTTCAATTAATTAATTGTGTAGCGAGCGCAAGCGAGCGAGAAATTAATTCATTAACAATTCAATATGTGAACTATAACTAACTTATTGCTTGCCCCACCTTATTGGTTGCAGAGGTCTGTTTCAATGCAAGTCCCGCCCATACGCACTTCCGACTTGCGATACTACTACGTTATTGGCCGTCTGACATCGCAGCGCACATGTACACGTGACAAACGGATGCGTGCCACGTGAATTTCCCACAACAAGCTGTGACGTCTAGATTTAAATATAACTTTCCTACTTATTCGAACATTTAATGAATACATTTAGTAGATATTGGTGAAATAGTCGCAATATGTGATTAATGGAGACGAAATTCTATGCTTTCTTTGGTCGAGAAATTAGGGCAAACAATAAGTATTCAACGAATACATTTGATTGTGGCTGGAGATAGCCTGGCGATCTATATTGCTGGTTACAAGCATGGTGTGTGTCTCATTGATGGAATGACGAGCAGTGCATATCCTATTCAGAGTGTGTGTAAGCTTCATGATATTCTAACCATTGAATATAGCTTGGTTTTGTGGATGGTGAATTTTTAATTCCTGTATCGCATACAAAATCGGCAGTATCATGGATCTGTTTATACATTTACAATAGACCCCGGATTACCGATACTAATACTGCGTGCGTGCGTGTGTGTATCAAGAGGCACCATTTGGTACTCAATAACTAAAGTGGTTTGAGCACTGTGTCTTAGCTGGTGTCTCCGATATTCAATATAGGAATGAATGGCATTTTTGTTGAATTTATGGGGGTATAAACTTGGAAAAGTCGCGGGAATACTGGACGAAGGCCGGAAGGCCTCGTCCAGTATTCCCGCGACTTTTCCAAGTTTATATCCCCGATAAATTCAACAAAAATGCCATTCATTCCTTATAATTTCAGCATTTGAAATAACTTCATCCAGAAAATGTGTTTATTTTCCGTTTTCTGAAGAATTATTTTAGCTGCGCCTCACGGTTACGGAAAGTAGTTCGGCGTGGGAGTTTACCGGTATATAAATTTTGGACAAATGTTAGGGAATTGTTTAAATGTTTGTGTGCTGGAATTATTATGTATATGGTACGGGTTTCACCGTCACGCAGGGTGACTCGCAGCCATAAAATGTGTGTTAAATATAGGAGAGACGAGTCGATAAAAGATTTCGGTCTAGGCTTTTTCGGCAACTTTCACTAGCATGAAGTTACTTTTTATCCACTTGGTATCACTTATTTCAGCATACAAATTAATGTAGACGTATATCATGTACACCGTGGTCAGTCCTAAATTTATACAAACTATTTTGATTAACCACGTATTTTCCATACGCGGACTGGGCTGCAGACTCAACATACTCCCAGGCTATTGAAATTACTTGTTTTGATCATTATTTTAATAAGGCCTAAAAAAAAGTATTGTGGTGCTGGGAACCCGACCCTACCTAGTAAAACACCCCCGACCCTATACTGTTTTGGCCGTTTTAAAAAAAAATCATTTTCGTTCCTTATAATGCTTAAAAACGGGCTTTGTGACAGTCTTTTGGGTACTGATGAGACAACTTGTTATGAGCCGGCTGATCTGGATCTGCACTGTTTGCAAATGTTGGCATTATAGAGGTATGTAGTGTTTAATAGGTACATGTAATTACTAATTAGGTGCTTAATTTAGACAATAGCAATTGTAGACCAGTATCCCATTTCACCAATATTGCAAAGTATACTTTTCTAGCAAAGTATACTTTGAGGGAGAAATTTTCAATTTTAGGATAAATTTATTATTTTTTATTATACTGAATTTATTACATTATCACAGCCCTTTTGGCTGTGATAATGTAATAAATTCATTATAATAATTCTGCATACTTTTAATCATCAAATATATGCAACGGTTAGTTATATATGAAATAATGCATTTTGGGAAAAATAAATTATTACTCCCTCAAAGTATACTTTGCTAGATAAGTATACTTTGCAATTTTGATTAAATCGGCTACCATGTACATGTAGCTTTAAAGTTAGCTTTTCACACGTGATGTCTAAACTTGTTATACATATGTAAATGCTCATGGAAGAAACTGTTTAGGAGAGCATATTGTTGCCGCTTTGTGCATCCGCCGTCTGCCGTCCGTCCGGGTCTGAGTTGAAGTTTTTGTTGACTTGTATTTCCGTAACCCCTTTACGGATTGACTCGAAACTTTGTATGCATGTTCTCTGGCCTGTTTCACAAAAAAATTGTACCTTTACTACAAAGTATTATCGTACAACAATCGCAGAGATATTCTACAGCATGCGATCACATGCATTCCTTATGTGATCGTATGTCATAGAAAATATCTGCAATTGTCATTCAATTTTTTTTGTGGTACAATGTTTTTTAAAACAGGCACCAGATCTCACTTCAGTAGCTAAATAGATGTATTATGCCACTTGTTTTAATCTGAATACATTGTATGTGCCTATTAATGTTGTGAATTTTCGTATTCTACCATATTAGCACATACTGTTGTCTGCTAATATTTAAAAAAAAAAAAAATAAAAAAAAATATTTTCCTACCCTCCCTACCTAGCTTTTTCTGCACCGTTCCCTGCACCACAATACTATTTTTTTAGGCCTAACAACACCGAGAGCACATGTTGGTATACAATGGTAACATAATCAATGGCCTACATACAATTCGTTAGTTTCTCTAAAGGAACGCCGACAAGCATATGACAATACATTTTATCGTGTATCATTGCCAGCTGTTAGTAACGACGTCAGCCATGTCAAAAGCGAAAATGGAAGCGACATTTCCGACGTCATTTACTCGATAACGTCATTTATTTCATAAGGTACATTTTCGCACGACGCGGTTCATATATATAGCATATAACTAGAATGGATTTTGACATGTTAATTGTGCATGTATCCCCCGGACGAAAGCCGGGGATACGATGGATTTGACACCGAATATCATCCGCGTCCTCGCCGCGTCTGCCGCAGACTCTTCTTGTCTGGAGCATAACTCGAATACCCTTTGGAATATGTTCATGAAACTTCACACATACATATACCACAACCCAAAGGTGTCTCACGCATAAAGAACGCCAACTATTGGCTCATTATTTTTCGAGTTATCTCCCTTTGTTTTTCCACGCACTGATTTATTGCCCGGAGCCTAGCTCGAACACCCTTTGACATATTTTCATAAAACTTAACACTTGTATAGATCACGTTGTACGGGTGTGTTGCAAGGACGACAGCACCGGTCGTGCTAATTTTCGAGTTATCTCCCTTTGTTTTTTTCTCGTACTATTTCTTGTCCGGATCATATCTCAGACACACGTGTGAATGTTTTAAACTTTACACATGCATAAATCACTACCCACGTGTGTATTGTGTGTACAAATTACTACTTTTGTTTCACTAATTTTCGAGTTATCTCCCATTGTGTTTTACGATCTGATTTCTTGTCCGGAGCATCTCGAATACCCTTTGAAATATACACATGCATAGACCACGACCCAAAGGTGTGACGGGCGCAAGAATGATACGGCTTCCCTCACTTATTGTCGGCAATTTGTAACGTAGCGTAAAGAGCGCCGTTTGTAACGTGACGTCCGGCCCTTGGGGCGATGTCATTTGCGTCATCTTTATTGTTATTTTAGTAATGTCTTAACAAGAAAAAGGTCGAACCTGAAAACACAACGTAGTTAGTTATTCCATTAGACATCCCCGCATTGTTGGTGTCGTACGTGACTTAACTCCCTTTGTTTTTTCGCGCACTGATTTAATGTCCTTCATTATAACTCGAATACCCTTTGGAATATTTTCATGAAACTTCATGTATACATAGAGCAAACCTCAAATGTGTGTCGCACAAAAGAATGACAATATTGCCTCCATTATTTTCGAGTTATATCCCTTTGTTTTTATCGCTCTGATGTCCTGTCCATAACATAACTCGAATACCCTTTGACTATTCTCATGAAGCTTCAAACATACATAGACCACGATTTCGTGTCCGGATCTTAACTTGAATACCCTTTGGAATATGTTCATTAAACTTCACAAATGCATAGGCCATGACGCAAAGGTGTTTTCCACGTAATATTGACTATAGTCTGTTTCACGAAAGCTGCCCAAATTTTACGGCCATATAAACAATTCAAAAACCATATTTTTTTCGATAATATTAAATTAAAGGAAAATTTAAGAATGAGCCTTTTTTTATTTCGTGAAATTTGGTCAAATATTGATTTTATTACGAAAACAAAATTTCCCCATGTTAAATCCCCATAGACCTCTTCACAGAGTGAAGATGTCTATGGGGATTTAACATGTGGAAATATTTTAGAATTTCAGAAATACTGGACCGATTTTTAAAATTTGACTTTTGTTTTCTTAGTTAGATAATTTCCAAGCTATCTAGCTAGGTTTCGGAGTCAATTCCCCAAAAAAATAGTTTTTTGACTCCTCCCACAAGGTCTCTACCTCTTTTCCCCACATGTTCAATTCCCATAGAGAAATCAATTTTTCGTAATAAAACCAATATTTGACAAAATTTCACGAAATAAAAAGAAGGCTCATTCGCTCATTCTTAAATTTTCCTTTAATTTAAAATTATCGAAAAAAATATTGTTTTTGCGTTGTTTATATGGTCGAAAAATTTGGGCAGCTTTCGTGAAACAGACAGTAATCTTGGCTCACTATATTTTTTAATTATCTCCCTTTGTTTTTTTTTCGCACACTGTTTTCTTGTCTGAAGCCTAACTCGAATATTCTTGGAATATTTTCATGAAACTTCAAACATGCATATACCACAACCCACTTGTGTGTTGCTCCACATAATGAAAACTCTAGCCTCACTAATTTTCGAATGATCTCCCTTTGTTTCATCGCACACTGATTGTTTGTCTTGGGCCCGGTTGCTCAAAGCTTCTGTTAGCTTAACATACGGTTAAATCCTTAGCATTGCTAAGGATTTAACCGTATGTTAAGCTAACAGAGGTTTTGAACAACCGGGCCCTGGAGGTAAACTCGGATACCCTTAAGAATATTTTCATGATACTTCACACATACATATATCACAACCCAAAGGTGTCTCACGCATAAAGAACGCCAACTATTGGCTCACTATTTTTCGAGTTATCTCCCTTTGTGCATAGTCCACCAACCACAGTTGTTGTTGCGTGCGAGATAAACATCTCTTGCCTCAATAAGTTTCAATAATTCCAGCACAAAGTTATTTACACAATTCCCTAACATTTGATTGGCCCGTAGCAAGTCTCTGTCCAACATTTATATCCCAGTAAACTCCCACGCCGAACTACTTTCCGTGACCGTGAGGCGCAGTTAAAATAATTCTTAAGAAAACGGAAAATAAACAAATTTTCTTGATTAATTTATTTTAAATGCTGGAATTATAAGGAATGAATGGCATTTTTGTTGAATTTATCGGGGATAAAGTTGCTGGAAAAGTCAGTGCCCGGCCTTCGTCCAGTATTCCCACGACTTTTCCAAGTTTATACCCCGATAAATTCAACAAAAAATGCCATTCATTCCTATAGTATCATGGTTATATCCCTTTTCTTTTCGCAGATTGATTTCATGTCCGTCCGAAACTTGGTTGTGGAATATGTTCATGATATTTCATGCTTGCATAAAACATGACTGAAAGGTGTCTCTCACCTTGCTAACATTAGTTATCTCCCTTAATTTTTGGTGGCTGCCTGTAGGCGGGGAGGAGATGCATATATACACATACGCTTGTGGACAAGCGTCAATTTCTAGTTTCCCGACCAATCCAATTGTCACAAAATAATTTTCAGACTAGTCCATTTATGAAAAGGTGTGTTGTTGTTGTTTTTTGCTGAACAAATATGAAAATCTTGTTGAAATGGCACGTCACGAGCCGGCTCATATACTGTCTGTTCCACGTTTTGCTGCCGACGAACGTTTGGCTATTACACACATTAAAATATTTAAAAGTAAGTACTTTTTTATCAATAACAAAAAAGTCACCCTCCCCCAAAAAAAGTTTTAAACATTTTTTTTATTTGTGGATAGATTTTCAAAATCTAACTTTTGTTTTCTTAGTTACATCATTTTCAAGCTATCTCGCCAGGTTTCGGAGTCAATTTCCAAAATCCTGAAGGATCAAAAAACGAAAAGTTTTGGAAATTGACTCCCCATGTTAAATTCCCATAGGAAAATCGTTTTTTTCGCAATAAAATAAATATTTGATGGAATTTCATCAAATAAATATTTTTTAGATTTAATGTGTTTAGTGACCAAATGTTCGTCGGCAGCAAAATGTGGAACAGGCAGTAGATATACACTGTATGTTGGGTTATAAACGTTAATGCCATAAAAAATTGGTACAGCGAAACCTCTCTGAACCGGATATCCTGGAAGGTCCACAGGATGTCCGGTTTCGAGAGGTTTCATTGTAAATCAGAAATTTGATTATTCCGAGCCATAGTTATTTGCTATGAACAGGCATCAAGGTGCATGATCACGTGGTTACAACAACAACAACGTCGCCCACTCTAAAGTAAGTATTATTTGTTATTGTCCTTAATATGCAACGGATTTTGTTGAAATATGGCTCAGCAAACGCGTCTTTATGAGCTGCATTTGGTGGTCTAGGGAGTTTGACACAGACTTATGTCGTTTTTGCGAAGAATCAATTTCCGTGTCGGAGACACGGAAATCGTTTCTTCGCAAAAACGACAGTCTGGGCGAAAATACAGAGACCACCAAATGCAGATTAACAAGACGCGTTTGATGCGGCATATTTCATCAAAATCCGTTACGTAATAAGGACACTGTAAAAGAATACGTACTTTGAATCGGTACTTGTTGTTGTTGTTAGTACCACGTGATCATACACCTTGGGCATTATTACCTGAGATAAATGACTAAGAATCCCATCAAAATTATGATCATATAAAGTTTCTTATTTTCCGGTTTAGACTCCGGTTTAGAGTCTGGTGACAAGCACCCGCGCTATTCAAGATCATTTCGATCTTCAGTTTTTATATGCCCGTTCAAAAAAACGGAACGTATTATGTATTCACCTTGTACGGGCGGTCGGGCACAGCTTGTCCACGCAATAACTAGAGTTCAACTTGACAGTTCGTAACCACATTTGGTGTACATGTTTATCACGGTAATACGATGTTCGATGACTATTCTCCCCTTGGCGGTCATTTTATAAATGTTTGCGCTCTGTATTCTTGTCCGCAATAACTGAAGTTATACTTAATGGATAGTAACCGAATTTGGTATTCATGTTTATCTTGGCAAGAGGACGAGTGCTATTGGTTTTTAGTGAGTGACCTCCCCTTCTTGACTGGTCCTCGACGACATACAATTCACAATCATGCAATTGAGTGTAACAATACAGCCGTTAACAAGACAATTATATATTCAGTTTAAACGTTTTCAAATAATTGGATAGAAGAATAGAAGATATATAAATAGAGTGGCATGCATTGGTACGGAGGCCCGCAGTTGACATGGATTTTTTATATTACTTCGTTCCCACGAAATAACAATTCGTTCCCTCAATTTAACAATTCGTTCCCTCGAATTAACAATTCATTCCCACGATATAACAATTCGTTTTCTCGAATTAACAATTCTTTCCCACGAAATGATAATTCGTTCCCTCGATTTAACAATTCGTTCCCTCGAATTAACAATTCGTTCCCATGAAATGACAATTCGTTCCCTCAATTTAACAATTCGTTCCTGCGAATGAACAATTCGTTCCCACGATGTAACAATTCGTTCCCTCGAATTAACAATTTGTTCCCACAAAATGACAATTCGTTCCCTCAATTTAACAATTATTTCCCACGATATAACAATTCGTTCCCATGGGAACGAATTGTTATTTCGTGGGAACGAATAGTTAAATTGAGAGAACGAATTGTTATTTCGTGGGAACGAATTGTTATTTCGAGGAAACGAATTGTTAAATCGAGGGAACGAATTGTAATTATTAAATAGCTATCGCGGACGTAATTTTAACTAATGTTATTTCGTGGGAACGAATTAATAAAAAGAAAAGTCTACGTCCCCTGCGGGGCTTCGTAAATTGGACAGTTGTATCAATATCTACAGTTTACGCCAAAGTACTATCGTCATCGTAGCATCGTACTATCGTAATCGTAATATAGTACTATCGTCATCGTAGCGTCGGACTGTCGTTTTCTTAGTACGAGGGTTGGTCAATAAGTAGTGTCACATGATACATAACTTTAAAGGTACATGGCCAATCAGTAGGCACACAATGTCCTTTATATCAGAGACATCATCTCAGACATTTTCTGGCAAGATAAACATTCATTCACTATTACCCCACGTATTGATTGGCATTATTATACATTTTATATCAGACGTAAATTTCCACACTGATATCAGGGGCGATAACCGTGTTCCCTTACAATGTTAACAAATATTACTATTTATTCTCTGTATTTATTTTTTTGATGTGCAATGATCATACTTTATAATCTGTTGAAACTCTTATTTGTTCAGGTGACGCATTTAATTAGCATAAATAATTACAAAATAACATGCCTCATTTGCATATGAATATAGCCTAATACCACTGCGCGACACTATCAGTAAATTAAGTATTACTAAATGATTATATCTGTATAACGGGCACAGGTGATGTTTAGACCTGGTGGAATAGTGACACAATTATACACATATTTAATTCCTATAAAGAATATTTTGTGCCTACTGAGTGTGCATGTACCTTTAAAAGTGCGTCTAAAACTACACTTATCGTTCTATATTCCGTCAGGGTAGTCTCTCGTAGTGTTTCCCTTACGTAGGATTAGGATTAGGAGGACGACCTGCCCCCTTTTTGGGCTTTTGTGCCACGCCCTCCTACCCGTTTTCCCATAATTGTCTGTCCTTTTCTGGCTGAATCTTCAAATCAGATCGTGTTGACAACTCTCCGTCTTTAATTGTCTCAATCCACGCTACGAATCCACTGTTTATTGGTGTGACGGGTGAAGTTATATACGCAGACGATAATTTGCTACTGTTGGTTTCCGATACATTGGCAAGGCACGTGACGTCACGGGGTCAGCGGACTATGTATATTATAGCTTTCTAGGGATGTAGTCGTTTGCAGCCATTTTAGCTGGCCGAATCGACGCATTATCTAGAGCAATTTATAGCTTGGAAGATAAATTAAATTACCAACTGGTTGACTGGTGAAACAGGCGATTGAAAACCACAGTAAATGCCCTATTTGTAAACGTAAAACATTTCGATAGTTGATTCACTGTGATTGTCCAGTCGTTCCGCAAGCATAATCATTATTGTCCACACAGTTCAGATGGTAAGCGCTCGGTAAATGCATTCGACCTGCTTTACTTTTGTGCGAGTTCGAGCCTCCGAAAAATTATTAAATTTTAATTTTTTTATTCATATAACAGATTCAACGTGTTCTCACTTTTACGAAAATGTCTTAGATATAGTTTGACAAAAGGGTACGTTTACGTGTGCACTGGGTTTACAACATCACATATCAGGATGCACAGCTCGCAGTCAGATCTACTCATGGCTTACATTGTTCTCAATTCATTTACTGAATAAATCTTTCACTATCAAACAACGTGAAACAAAATCAGGATGTAGACACATTCTAAAATTGTCGCCAGTAGGTATTTCATAGAAACGACAGTACCGGAGGACGTCAAATATATACATTCTCGTGGTTCTAATTGCCGGCCCCTGGAAATTTTTGACTGTAAGTACACCCCACATATTGTATGTCCGCCGCCCCAGAGCATTTGGTCCAGACAGACAAATGGATGTAACTAAAACGATTCAAATGACATTATGCAATATACGTCTTTTTCAGATTTTGAACCAATAAAAAAAATGTTTCTGTAAGTTACATTAAATAATGTTAACAACAACAACAACAACAATGGCCAGTAGCTATGTTTACATTTCGGTGAACTAAAATGTGATATTATAAAATATTCGGGTAGGAAAGTTTGGATATTTTGACATGGAATAAATTGGAATAAACGGAATAATCGGTATGTGAAGTTACTATATATATGGTCATTCCAGTGTTGAAAAATTGAGAAATATGCCGCAAGCAATAGAGTAACTCTCCATTGATACAGCCTGCGACGGCTATTTATAGCTATATCACGAATATCGACAGGTATGGACGGGTAGTGATACCGTTACCATTGTTGTACCATTGTATTGAGATAGATATCAGTATCAGTTGACTCGATTTTTCCAATACACGCGAATCGCCGTCCAAAATAAAAAACTACGGAAGTATATAAGGGCCAAAAACAAATATGCAAGAAGAACAATCAACATCAAACATTGATGGACAAGATAAACGAGATAAACGGAAACGTAGTGAAAAGTCAAGTACTAGTACAATAGCACAGTAGACACAACATCATAACAAAAGTCAAAGAAAGAATCTAAGAAAATGTCAATACCAGAACCAACCATCGCAAACACGGAACAATACAGTAGAGTAAACAGCATACGTATACATGGAATACCGTGTCAGAAAAACTTTAAAACTGCCGATGAAACTACACAGATTGTGATTAATACTCTAAAAGAGAAACTAAACTACAAATTACGCACCAAAGACATCGACATGGCTCACAGAGTCAAAAGGTACACGGGCACAGATATGGATGTGTTAGTCAGATTATATTCAAGACTTGTAAAAGACACAATCGTCAGAAATAGGCGTTCCCTGAGAGGCACGGGTATCTTCATAAACGAGGACTTAACCCAGCTAAATCAGCAGGTGTTTATGTCGATAAAGAGGAAAATGCCGGACGAAGTAAGCAGCGTGTTCACGAGAAACGGCGTTATAAAATACGTAACACACACAAACCAAATAAAAACGGTACTATATCCGGACTACAAGCACTGGCTGGACCTACCATGGCCAATACGAGCCTCGCCCGCCACTCGTCCCAGACAGGAGCAGAACAAAAATTGACGTTGACAATCTCATGCAGAAACAAATCATATTCACACTACCTGCTATATATGAATACCAGCTGACTATTATTGGAAGTTCACAGGCACGACAAAATAACAGTATTGGTGTAGAAATTGTCTGCCATACACATACACCCAATTATCCACGTATGCTTCACAGTCAGCAACCACAGACAAATGTTTACTGTCTTATTTATTGTTAATATACATATATGTGGACTTTTTAATATATATAAAACTTATCAACACCATTTTACGGACAAACATTTACATGCTTTTAAGCATTTTTTCTGTGACTGTATTCTGTGAAGCAGGCATGTTAAAATGAAATGGCTTAAACACTACAAAATAACGCCAGACACTCAGCTTACACATAGACATAAAACGCGCACATTACATGTAAACTAATAAACTTGTATTTTGAATGTCCGTAATATGAAATATGAGAAAACCACCATGCACGTTAGGTGCTTGCTAAACTTTCGTTTTTCGACATATCAAGCATTCTAAAAATGTGCACTATATCGTATTACATAAAATAGAAGTCACGTAATTGAAAACATTTATGTTTGTGATTCTTTCTCTCTTTTTTTTTGGAAAAGGACCGCGAATGTCAAGGGGTTTCTGACGTATATGTAATCTATCCTGACTGAGTATGATTACATACTGGGAGCCTTGTATTCATAAGTGAACAACAGCCACCCGCTGAAAAAGGGATATATTCTTGAACAGATGTTCATTCTGTGTTTGTCATGCGAGTAGCTATCTCTGAGACTGAGCGGTGAACAGTGTAGACCCTGAGCAGACTGCTCCATGGCGCAGGCTGATCTGGGGCTATGCTGGGAGCCTGTTATCGAAATCGTAAGATCCTTTTCTCAGCGGATATCCTGTAGACAATCCATATCGGTTTTGTGAACATGTGACTCTTGCAAATAGACTGAGTACCTGGATTAACTTTTATGTGACAGAGAGGCGAATGACGTAGACAAGAATGCACAAGGACGCAGGTTGATCTGCGTTATATAGTTTATGTCCAATGATGGAATTGATATAATCAAGACCGCCTAGCGGAGTACTATACTGGTCGCTACCACGCACCTCCCTTTATTGTCATGTTACATGTACCACTTCCACCACTACAAGGCTGTATACTAATAACATTTGTAAAGGTGTACATACAGATGAGCATGCTCGAATCAAGCCATCTCACCAGAACCTGTATTTTTGTGCATAGACACTTTCAGAATTTTATTTATTTAAACAAAAATGTTTTTCACTTTTGATTACTAGCCTAGTTTGAAATCACCATATAACAATTCATCACAGCTACTGGATGCTGAAACGGTACAAAAAAACGTAGGACAGTAACAGATGCCAAGAGAGCATTGGATTAAAGTAAGGTATACACTGTTCGATATACATCTATTGTTCAACACCATAGTGGTTCCACTTATTAATACCTGTTAACATGTATTGTTTAATAAGTCAGTAAAACATATTTTCATAACAATAACACAGGTACATACATGTACACATGCAAGATTGAAGGTGTTCGCCGGATGAATAGGAACTACACTGAGCGCTATGCTAGATGTTTGTCATAACTGTATACTATATTAGCACACTTTCTGACATAATATATTATACTGGTCTAACACTAGTAAATCATGTACTTCGAAGACAAATTTGGCCCATGCACGATTGTCCAAGTTGTCCATGTAAGAGTGCATTGGTGCGTTGACTGACTTAGAACTCCACTGATCAGCATATGCCTATATATCATTGTATAACAAGTTTTACGTATCAATACGTGTGATACATGTATTGTTTTCAGCGAAGTCCCGCATAGCATAAACAAATAGTCCATGTAAATTTAAATGTGTGCAAAGTAGAAACTACACAGATGATATAAGTCTATTTTACTATTTCAAAAGGGAGCCTACATATCAATACATTTGTTTTATATGCTGTTCTTAGCAGTAAGTCTGTGAACTATTATTTGTTTTTGTTAAAAATATACCGATGAAATAAGACATGTGCGCGCCTGCTAAATAAGAACTACACTGATCATCTTAATACCCGGTTTCATATCCATTTTACATCATAATAGGTCCTACTTTGCAAGACCTATTGACACGTGTTTGCATGTACTGTTCCTAGTAAATGACAGTGTGTGTACTGATCAACGAGTGAGCAAGCACAACCTGAAGTTATACTTCCCCTACCATATATTATGTTTAATATCACAGCAACCTGATATCCAACCTGCCCTATCCGAATGTGCATATCGTCCGCAACATAGTCACATGTCATATTCAGTATTGTTCACCTCCTCACCTATCCCACATTTAATACCCCCCAACCTGCAAATGGTCGTCCCTCATATTCAGTCTTTAATACCCCATGACATATCCCATATATATAATCACAGTAAGATATATATGGCAACAGCAAATTGGGCCAATAAAATACTGTGCACGCAGTTTTGATAATATATTAGATCTATTTCGACAATAAAATGTCATGGATATAAAAATATGTAGTTTTAATGTCAATGGGCTTGGGAATCCGTTTAAACGTAAAAAAGATTTTTAGTTGGCTGAAACAATATAAGTTTTCAATATGTTTTCTACAAGGACACCATTGTACTCAAGAAAATAAAGAAATATGGAAAAAGCAGTGGGGTCAAGAAATATGTATTAGTGGAAATAGCTGTAACAGTAAAGGTATTGGAATTTTACTAAACCCAAACGTACGAAATAATAGAACACAAAGAAATAATACTAGGAAGATTGCAACTATTAAAAATTGAAATATATGATCCAACTATAACGCTAATAAATATATATGGACCAAATACAGATGACATAGATTTTTTCACATCGTTAGAAGAACTAGTTAGAGAAAATAATAGTGAAACTATAATTTTAGGAGGGGACTTCAACAATGTACTAAATTTTGAAGTGGCTAAGCTAAACGGTAAAAAAGATACAAACAAAAGGTGTTCGGAAAAAGTGAATGACATTATTAGTAATAATGATTTATATGATATATTCAGGCTAAGATATCCAGACACAAAATGGTTTACTTGGCATTCAAATCGCAGACCACCAATTGTTTGCAGATTAGATTATTTTCTAATAACATTTAATTTATTAAACACGGTTACGAACTTTCATATAATACCAGGATTCCTATCTGATCATTCCGTAATTACATTGAGTTTAAATTTATCTGAAACAACTAGAGGACCTCGCTATTTTAAACTAAACAATAGCATATTATTGCAAACCGAGTTTAAGCAACAACTAAAAAACGCAATCCAAGAAACAACCATATATAATGCCGGATGCGACCCAAATACTATGTGGGAGTTAATAAAAGGTTCAGTATGTAATGAAGCAATTAAATATTCAAGTAAAATAAGGAAAAAAACAAAAAGAAAATGAAGCGAACATTGAAAAGGAAATAAGACAATTAGAGTAATTGAAAATCCAACCAACCAAGATATAGCATATAACATAAGAAACGAAAAAGTAAGCTTGATGATATAATTGAAGAAAAAACAAAAGGCCTGCTCCTCCGATCAAAATTTGCATGAGTGGAGGGCGCTGAAAAAAATACAAAATATTTATTTAATTTAAAAAAAAAAAAGATCAGAAGAACGCACAATTAAACAACTAAAAATAAGTAGCAATATGGAAACAAATCATATTAATATTTTAAATAACGTGAAGCAATATTATGAAGGTATTTATAGCGAAGATCAAAAAATAGATAATGAAGATAGTAGTTTTCTTAATTCAACAGCGCAACAGCTAAATGCAAATGAAAAACAATCATGTGAGGGTCTCATAAACGATCACGAATGTCAATCAGCTATAAAGGAAATGAAAAATATGATGCGTCCTAGTTCAGGCGGTTTAACTGCTGAGTTCTATACGCTTCACTGGAGTGATATAAAACAAAATTACATAAACTCAATTAATTATTCTTTTGAAAATGTATCATTGACTGAATTACAAAAGCAAGGAATAATTACTGTATTACCAAAAAATGATAAAAACACGCTTTACATTGACAATTGGAGACCAATTTCACTTTTAAATGTAGATTACAAAATAGCCACAAAAGTAATAGCCAATAGAATAAAACAAGTACTAAATTCACTAATTAATGTCAATCAAACTGGATTCATAAAAGGCCGTTATATTGGACATGTTGGAGAAAATGTACGAACACTCATGGAATTAATTGATGAAGCGAATGAAAAAAATAAATCTGGACTTATATTTTTTGCTGATTTTCAAAAAGCATTTGACAGCTTAAATCATAAATTTATAATTAAATGCTTAAAACATCTTAACTTCGGGGAATCATTTATTCAATGGGTCTCTTTATTCTACAAAGAAGCAAAAAGCTGTATCTCTAATAATGGTCATGTATCAGATTATTTCAAAATTAAAAAAGGAGTAAGACAGGGCTATCCATTGTCAGCTTACATTTTTATTTTATGTATAGAACTTCTGTCACGAAAATTAAACAGCAATGAAAACATAAAAGGTCAATTTATTGGTGGTAAAGATATAAAACAAACATTATTCGCAGACGACGCAAGTTTTACACTTGATGGTTCAGAAAATCTTTCAAGGAATTGATTCAAACTTTGGAACATTTTGCCAAAATTTCAGGTTTAAAATTAAATACAGGAAAATGTACTATCTTAAAATTAGGAATAAGTAGAAATAACTCGAATAAATGGTGCAACAACAATTTATATACATGGTCAAATGACCAAGCACTAGGTATAATATTTAGAAACGATGAAACGAAACTGCATGTATCAAATTTAATGCCCAAAATTAAGTCATTCCAAAACTGTCTACAAAGCTGGAAAAAATGGAATTTAACATTGATTGGAAAGATAACTGTACTAAAAACATTTACATTTCCCAAACTTGTATATCCGCTTACAGTACTAGAAAATCCGCCAGATGAAATAATTACGGAAATTAATAATTGCATGTATGAATTTCTTTGGGACGGCAAACCAGATAAAATATCAAGGAAAGTAATCATCCAGAACTATGAAAATTGTTGACCTAAAATGATAAATATTCATGCATTTATAAATTTATTAAAAACCTCGTGGATAAAAAGACTAAAAGGTACACAAAATCAGTGGAAATCAGCTTATAATAACGAACTAAATAATCATGGTGATGACTTAGTGTTTAAAAGCAAGTTTAATCAATGTGATGCAATACATATAATCAAAAACTATACATTTTTAAGCCAAACTATTATCTCATGGAGTAAAATTAATTTTAAACAAACATGCCCTCTAATTTCCAACGAAATTGTATGGCACAATGCAAACATAAAACTCAACAATAACAATACCAATATTCTATAAAGATTGGTACACTATAGGTATACTATATATTAAAAACATATATGACTACAGAATAAAGGACTTCTACAAATTACATGATTTAAAAAACTTATATAATCTATCTAATGGAGATTTTCTGCGGTTCTACACATTGATAGGTAATATTAAAAATGATTGGAAAGAAAAACTTAAAACAGAACCTATAAACACTGACCCAACTGAGTAGTATCTAATTTCGAAAATCATATCAGCTGAAAACCCCAATAAAATAGTATACAATATACAGATACAATCGATGAGATTAAACACATCAAAACACGTTGAAAAATGGGAAAATGAATTGAACGTTCAGAATATTGATTGAAAAAATTTCTTTTCGCTGCCTTACAAATGTACTATAAGTACCAAATTGAGAACATTCCAGTATAAATGCATAATGAGAATCATTCAAAACAATTATTTTTTATTCAAATGCAAGATAAAACCATGCAACTTGTGTGAATTTTGCCAAATGTCAGTGGACTCTAATAAACACATGTTTTGGGAATGTTTAATCATTCAATCATTTTGGACGGATATAAATCAACTGATAAAAACAAAAGTACTGGGATATAACATGAATTTAACTTACGAATACATCTCATTTTGCAATATTAACATATAATCCAAACAGAAATCTATCTTAATTAGTTTCATTATTCTGTTAACAAAATACTTTATTTTCAAATGTAAATGTTCTTCAACAATACCTACTTTAAACTCATTTAATCTCTGCCTTCTACAAACAATTTCAATTGAAGAAACAATAGCAATTATGAAAAACAAACATGAACAGCTTAAGTCAAAATCGAATGGCTATTTATAACTAAACTAGATAAGCAACATAGTGCATATTTGAGGTTGCCTAATATTACCTTATTGTTTTTCTTCCACTGTGATCATATTAAGCCCAATAACTGCCCTATAATCAGTCAGGGGTGTAACTGATTTCAGTTACGTTCGAAATAACCTGATACAGTTATTTCTTCTAGTTGTGTGAGAGTTGTCTCACTTCCGTTATCAAATTGTAGATAACCTGTATAAGTTATTTTCAGTATCTATCATTTCTACACAATTTAAAAGGGAGGTAACACAAAATCAAGTGTTAACTTAACTATAGTTTACAGCATGGTGTTAATTCCCTTGTTCATTTTGATACCACTTTTGCCATAACCGTGATAATCATGACAGCGATGGTGAATTGTATGCTGTTTTATCCGTATAATTCGACGACATGTTCAACATGTTGAAATGTTGGGATGTTCATTGAATTGGTTTAACTGTGTCTCTCACTGCTACAGCATCTACAAAGAAAACAAGTATTCTCAACTCTACGACATGTTCATCGATGTTTACTCTAAATATCTGGCATGTTCCTCATTTGCATTATATATTACGACTAATACCATGATCATGATAATTTACGTGAATACATACATCAGAATAGGGTATTTAGATAAAATATAAACAATACACATCTATTCTCTGTTCCACGTTTTGCTGCCGACAAACTATTGGCCATTAAAGACACTAAATCTCAAAAATATATAAATGTAAGTAGTTTTTCATCATTAACATGATTAATAAAGAAGTCAACCTCCCAAAACATTTATTTGAAGAAATTCCATCAAATATATATTTTATTGCGAAAAAACGACTTTCATATGATTCTAACTATTGTTTTCTTATTTACATCATTTCCAAGCTATCCAGCCAGGTTTCGGAGTCAATTTTTAGTTTCGTTTTGTTTAACCTCCTCCCCCACTGCTTCCACCTCTCCCCCCCCCCCCCCCTCCCCCTATGAAAATAATGTTTCGCTATAAAATAAAAATTTGAATATTTGATGGAATTTCATCAAACTAAACATTTTGGGGAAGGTGACAGGCATGCACTATATTAGAATAACCCGTGACAGTTATTTCGAATAACTTCCTCAAGTTATGTTGACATTCAACAAAGGTCGTATTTGTTTTTGACAAACATAACCTATACCAGTTATGTGTAATAACTGTCTCACGTTATCTTGAAAGATAACCCACAGCTGGGTTTCACATATGTGCATAACATGCAGATATACACATGACTGACACACATGTCAAGTTATCTTCATGATGGTGTACATGCAATTTCCATATACCATGGCAGGCATGCACTATATTAGAATAACACGTGGCAGTTATTTCGAATAGCTTCCTCAAGTTATGTAGACATTCAACACAGTTCGTATTTGTTTTTGACAAACATAACCTATACCAATTATCTAGAAAAACAACCCATAGCTCGGTTTCACATATGTACCTAACATGTAGATATACACATCATACACAGGTCTCGTTATCTTTATGATGGTATACATGCAATTGTCATATACCATGAAAAGTTTGATTGCGGCCACATTATATTTTCAGGGCTAGGATAACGCGTGTCAGTTATTTTGAATAATTTCCTCAAGTTATGTTGACATTCAACATAGTTCGTATTTGTTTTTGATAAACATAACCTACGCCAGTTATGTATACTAACTGTATCACGTTATCTTGAAAAAATAGCAATAACCCCATAGCTGGGTTTCACATATGTACATAACATGTAGATATACACATCATACACGGCTCTCGTTATCTTCATGATGTTGTACATGCAATTTTCATATGCCATGTATGGTTTGATTGCGGCCACATTATATTTTCAGGGCTCGGATAACGCGTGTCAGTTATTTTGAATAACTTCCTCAAGTTATGTTGACAGTCAACACATTATTTGTTTGTTTTGGACAAACATAATCGATGGCAGTTATGTGTAATCACGTCCTCAAATTATAATGAGAACAACAACCAAAACGACCATGGTGACTAGCGTCAGTCGAGTAACCAAAATCTAAGAGGTACCATCATGATCATGGATACTACACTGTGTTTCACATATGCATATAACATGTACACAAGTTTCACTGTGTTCATTATGTGGTTCATGCACTCTCCATAATTATACTATATATACATATATCGGACACGATACTCTTACATGGCTAGGATAACCGTGCCAGCTATTTTAAATAACTTCCTAGTTATGTCGATATTCGGTTTTGACCAAAAACACGGTAACTCCTTTGAATGTATGTTCTTATCAAACTTTCTGCATTTGCAAACTAATATGGGTCTGCGTAGGTCATGTAGGTTGCAATCAGTGTTTTATACAGTGGTGTCCAACGGAAACAAATTGTTTGGAAAGCTTGCCATTAACTGCATGCTATCATTGTGATATTTTATGTTTATAATATCATGTTTTGTAACCCATTAAGCCAGTGTGAAAACATTATAATCGTGTTGAGTAAGACAGATGACACGGCCATAAAATGGATTATTGAAAACATCATGCTATCCTGTAACTATAATACATCATTATCATGCTGATAATCTGATAAATCGGATAAAACCACTGACCCCTCTCAGACGTTGAGTTCAGGTGTCTCTCTCTCTCTCACAAGTGGAGATACAGTTGTGAGTCACTAGGGACCCATAAACATGATAAAATGACTGTTCCCTGTTGTTAGCATGATGTTGTTGGCAGATATTATTTTGCGCGGCCGTTCATTCTTGGGAATATATTGAACTCATTAATTTAACTTTAGGTCAGTTACACCACATGTCTCTTCCATGGAGCAGATTATACTATATTATAGAGTATGCAAAATAAATGAATCCGCATGAGGTCCGAATGTTGTGCCAGCCAGCCTGCTAGCCAACCCATGCTAGGATTTCGTTTTTCTGTCCAATTCCGTTTGCTCGGATTATTTTGCTGTCGAATTCCCCAGATGGGAAAAACGTCGAAATGCGTATAAATCCCACATGCCAACGGTCAATGTGAACGGTTATGTATATTTATGAAATACAATATGAACTTAGCCTCGCTTAGGGCATTAAAACATACGTTCATAGTATTTCCATCATGTCCATCCCACTGGTCTGTCGGATGAGACTTTAAAGGTACATGCCCACTCAGTAGGCACAAACTGTTCTTTATAGGAATTAAATAAGTGTATACTTGTGTCACTATTCCACCAGTTTCAAAAATTACGAGTGCCCGCTAAACAGATAAAATAATTTAGTAATATTTATTTTGCTGATAGTGACGCACGGTGTTATCCGGCTATTTTCATATGCAAATGAGGTATTATATTTTTTAATTATTTATTCTAATAAAATTTTCGACTGATTTCGACATATTTTGCACATCAAAAGTTAAATACAGAGAATAAATAGTAATGTCCGTTAACATTTAAGGGAACACGGTTATCGCCCCTGACAGGGCTCACGCTGGGCTTCACAAATGGCGCCAAATACGCTGATAAATTGAATGTGGCACAAGAAAACACAATTTGGCGAAAGTAATGGCGCCGGTATAAAAATAGCAAAATTGACGCAGTCTGCTTTTCTCAGGACACGTTCTCTGTGTGTGTATTGATAGTCCAGACTGGGTTCAATTACTCTGTATAAACTTTATCATGTTTATTGGGAACAGATTTGTTATGCATCATTAACAGGCGTGCGCCATAAACTGGTCAAGGGATTCTTTACAAAGTTAATTATCATGGTTTATCAACAAAAGGTCACCCTATTGTGGTCTAGGAAGTGAATTTCGCCTGGTAAACAGGTAAACAGGGAAATATCCGCAGTTGTATACACTTGAAACAGCTGATGCGTACTTGAGATCCAGCCTCCTTGATACTTTTATTCAACATTGCATGGAACCTAGTGTATACAAGTCATATTTTAACCCTTAGAATCAGGCAACCAAAATTATCGTCTGCTGTTGTTATATATGTTGTTTTCTGTCAATAAACCATGGCAGCATTTCAGAAACTGAGTAAGTAAAAGTCGGTGGGTTATATGTCCCAGCAACAGCTATGGTCATGTTGGGACGGGATCTCGGTTTGAAGTGTCATTCGACCAGGCAGCAATTAAATTGAAATAATTATAAAGTGCTGTGAGAGCACTTTTGATGAGGAAAACAAAATAATAATCAGCAGACGACATTTCATTCATCATTGTAATTGTTAAAGGCCCTGGGTGAATGAACTGTGAGCAAAACAGTTAGTGAAAGAACATTTTACAGTAGATTTGTATTTCGGAACATATACGTATATGACCTGAACAAACTTAAAGTAATAATAAAAAAAATATTATTGAAAAAAATAACTAGCGTTGCAAAGCCAGTTTTGCTAAATATAGCAGTCCTATTTCCCGCGCATGACCTCGCGATTGTGGTCACATGATTGAAAACTACATCATCCAGTGCCGTAGCCACGTTGAGGCCAGACGAGGCCATGGCCTCGTCCGTTTTTTCACGATTTTTTTTTTTTTTTTTTTTTATAAACATATTATTATGATAAAGATCGGGATCGCTAACTCAACAGTACGGCTTGTGTCTCCATTAGCATTCCACCTTATGTCTAAGTTAACATACCACTATGGCTACGTGGTGCCGCGAAAAGTCAGCGCCGGAAAGTCAATATTTATCGAGTAACAAAACAGACCGCGGCCACCCGGCTGACTCTGTGCCAGCATGCTGGTCGTGTGTACATAGCAAACCCCATATTTTTTTGGGTGGGGTATTTATTTTTTTAGACCAGGTTGCAGGTCATACGGGGTGTGTCGTACAACTGCCCTTCCAGTCTCGTGGCTGGGTGACTGGGGTAAGTTGGTGGGTCGAAAAATAAGCGGCCGAATCTCGACATACAACAACAACAACCAAATAAAATGGTGGACATCGTCTGCTATCGCTGTCGTATAGGCGGTTTTAATGCTGGATCGTCACTATCTAGTAGACTTGGCCATGGTCTTTTGGACCATGAGTCACTTGAGACATTGGGGGGCAGTTTTGTTCCCCCCCTTTATAGGGATGCTATTGTTTATCTCGGGTGTGGAAATAAATCCCGGCCCACTGGATCAACAACAACAACAAGAACCGAAACTTGCGAAAGTGAAAGCAGCCACAACTCAGCGAAAACTGTCGGACTTTTACTTTGGAACTGGATCTGTGTAAGTATCATTATGAAATAGTATTATACATTACTGTAACGTATGATAGTAGGGGAAGGTGGGGCAAGACGGGCCCCGGGGCAAGATGGACACCCCCGGTTTTAGCCATACCACCGGATATCGGGGGGCGCAACTCCGTGCTTTCGAAAATGTGTCTGCCAGCGATTATTTTCGGGTCCGTTTCTTTCACATAGTCTGGATCATAGGCATCGCCGGGGTGGGGGGGGGGGGTGGGGGTCGTTTTTACACACACTTTATTATTACGAGTTTATAATACAACTTTATGCAGGGATCGCTTGACTTTGTCATTTATGTTTATGACTGATTTATTCACTAAAATTAATGAGGGGGGGGGGATTTAGGCCAAGAACGGAGAACAGAAATAAGTCTTGCCCCCCCCCCCACCCCCCCCCTCATTAATGTATGGTAGTGCAGTCCTTCCGTATTTCATTCTTGTCGTAAACACTGTGCTGAGAGATTTTGATGTGGTAAGAACATCTGACAAATATGAGAGATGGGTATTCTACAGTCGGTGCTGATTTTTCTACCCACACCAAAAGTATAAACAAAACTGAAAAACGCCTCGGCTCCCTATCACCATTTTGTTCTTGGTGGTGACATTTCCGATCAGTCTATATACCAGTACCTAAAGCTACAAAAGCATAACAAAAATTGAAAAATGCTAAGGGGTTCCTATCGTCATTTGTTTTCCTGGTGGTGACATTTTCATGCAGTCTACCCACCACTACCCCTAAAGCTATATACACCAAAAGCATAACCAAAATTGAAAAATGCCTCGGGCTAAGGGGTCCCTATCGCCATTTTTTTCTGGGTGGTGTAATTTTCGAACGGTCTACCTACCACTACCCCTAAAGCTATATACACCAAAAGCTTAACCTGGCTAAGGGGTCCCTATCGCCATTTTTTTCTTGGTAGTGACATTTTCGAAGTTGCCTACCAATACCCCTAAAGCTATATACATCAAAACAAAAATCGTAAAATTCCTAGGGCTAATGGGTCTATATCGCCCCTATTTTTTTCTTCGCGGTGACATTTGCGAACAGTCCACCTACAGCTAGCCTACCCATAAAGCTGCATGTACATACACCAACAGAATAACCAAAAACTATTGACTCAATAACTTTAAAAACTGTTTTATTTATATGTTCAACATAAAATGCGTAAGCAAATTGAAAATGCGTATAAGCAAATTGAAACCAATTATTGCACTTTATTGTTTATATTATTAAGGGCGAAACCACCCAATTCCACAGCTTCTTCACCAGACGTCGATGAGAGCATACGTCCAAAATCGTATGGAATATTTTAACGAAACTTCACACATGCATAGACATCGACCTAAAGTGTTCGTGTTTTCTCTCAATTAGACCCAAGCCTTCCACAGAACAACCTTCAGCATCAACAGCAATAGCCGGGGACGACACCATTTCTGGTGGTAACCATGAAACGGAGCCAGTCACAAAAAAAGTCTAGATTGTGTGAATCTGCAACTTCCCCTCCAAATATACGTGCAGGTAAGCCTATTACCAGAACAGCCCCACCAACATAGCACCAATGACAATTAATAAATTGCACAACAGCAGCTAGAAAAAGACGCCACTTCTTTGCAGCAAAAATGTGATTATAAACGTTTTTATATGCGGTTGTAAATTCATCCAGAACATTAAATCTAACCACTTCCGGTTCCCAATAAAGCTTATGATCTGAGTGGACACAGCTGCCTTTGCGAGATGGCTGGAAATATCTCACATGACATTCAGCCAATCAGATTGCTTGCTGTAATCTGTCAAGACAAACCCGGAAGTAGAAAGCAATAATTCCTTAGAGTAAATGAGCATCATAGAAACTTTATTTAAATCACATTTTTACAACAAAGACGGTTTTTCGAGTGGGTGTTATGAAAAAGGTCTATATGAATTGACGGTGTTGGTATGTTGGTGGGGGGTTGTTCTGAGCAAAGCTCGAAGGCCCAACTGCCTTCACCACAATTATGTTAAATAAGAGAGAGATTCAACATTGAGAAAATATTAACTTGTTGCACGACTCGAGTAGTATGTAAAGTATCTGTCACCACAGTCTGATCTCTCTAATAGTGTGTAATTACAGGACGGAAATCGGAGGATGCTATGGATTTAATATTGTTACGCCGCGTCCGTCGCCGCCACGTCCCTCACCGGCACGTCCGTTGCATATATTTATTTACCATATGGAATATGTTAACGAAACATATTATGCAGTTTCAGACATGGCAGAAGGCAGGTTCAATGTGGTCGTTGGCGACTGTCGTTCTAGTTAAAATACAATTGCTTATATTTCTTACAGATATCTGTCCCGACCTGGGCACGCTTACATCTAGCCGCTGTCGTCTAACAGACGAGCTGAAGTTTACGATATTAACTTATCAGGCGGTACGACTGCCAACATATCCGCTAAACCATGATACAAACCACGCAAGGAGATACAATCCACTTTGGGAAGACACCTATTCCTGGTTGCGCTACTCACCAAGTACTGATGGGGTATTTTGCGGCCCATGCTTTGTGTTTGGACCGGCCCAAACAAGCAATGCGGAATTTTTTACCACGCCATTCTCCGACTGGAAAAATGCTATTGGCAAGAAGAGAGGCACCTTAGTTGCTCACAATGCATCAAATGTACATTGTGACTCTATAATCCAATGCGCACAATTCTTGTCAGTCTGTAAGGGGGATGCAGTATCGATAAAGGCCAAAATAAGTGCTGCTTACGCTGACCGAACACAGGAAAAAAGAAGTGTAATGTTATCGATCATTGACGTAATAATTAGGCTTGCTAGCAGGGGCATTCCTTTCAGAGGCAGGTGGGACAAAATTGACAAAAAAGAAGACAGAAACTTCATTTACTTCGTTGATTGGCTTGCTTCCTATGACGCTACACTTAAACGGCATCTCGACACGTGCCCACTCAACGCCAAATATACTTCTCCCCAAATTCAAAATGACATTATCACATGTATCGGAGATTACATTCGGGCTAAAATAGTTGGAGATATTAACAAGTCCCCATTCTTTAGCATTATGGCAGACGAAACTACGGATGCTGGTGTATGCGAAGCCAAATTGTCTATTTATGTACGTTACCTCATTCGGAACACGGAAGTGCGTGAAGAGTTTTTAGGTTTTGTGGAGCTTCCCCGAACGAACGCTGAAACAATTACACATGTGATGATAGACAAATTGCGCGAGTGCAAAGTTGTCCTTGACAAATGGCGTGGAAAAGGGTTTGATGGTGCCGCGACAATGAGTGGACATGTATCTGGCGTTCAAGCCCGGATAACAGAACTATTACCACATGCAAAATATTTCACGCATTGTCAAAGTCACTGCCTCAATCTAGCAATCGTTGCATCGTGCACGAAAGTGCCACAGATTAGGAACTTCATGAACACATTTAAAGAACTAACATTATTTTTTTTGGCTATTCTGCTAAGAGAAAGGATATATTAAAAACAAAAATGAAGAATGCAACACATGACTTGCTTGCTGATTCCCAGGGCAACGAAGACGAGGATACTAGTATACTCATGAATGCAGCGCGGCGCCAATCATTACCAACGTTGTCAGACACTAGGTGGCTCGCACGAGTCGACTCTATAAGTACATTGTTGGCGCACTACGATCACATATACGACGCATTACAACAGGTAGCTGATGAATCTCAATCACAATCATCACGTGATGCATCGAGCTTCATGCACAGCATGCAGCAGTTTGAGAACATTGTGGTGGGTGTGCTAACACAGTATGTACTCGGCTTTATTCGACCTCTTTCAATCAGCTTACAAGCAAAGCAGACTAAGCTGCTTAAGGCACATACGGAATCGCGAAACCTTATTGGTGTTCTCAAGAGCTTGAGATCCGATAACTGTTCATTTGACACGCTCTATGAATGCGCAGTCCGTATTGCAACTTCAATAGAAGTAGTCCCATCAAAGCCGCGGACGGTTGGTCGACAAAGTCATCGCGCGAACGCAGGGAACTGTTCCACAACTATTGAACATTACAAAATAAATCACTTTTATCCATTTCTGGATCACATAATTCGTCACTTGGACGAACGATTTCCGAAACAGCTACGGAGTGTTCTGAACGGTACTTTGCTTTTGCCAGGACATCATGACGCGCTAACTGCGGATATAGAACACTCTATTAAAGATGAGGTTATGTGTGATTTGCCTATACCCACTCAGTACGAGCAGGAGATTATACGATGGAAGGCTGCCCATCATGAAACGTCACTTCCAATGACATTATCACAAGGTTTGATAGAGTGTGATCCGATATACTTTCCGAATGTGGCATCTATCTTACAGTTGATCATTTGCCTGCCAGTTGGTTCATGCACGTGTGAAAGGAGCTTTAGTTCATTACGCAGGTTGAAGACGTGGGGTCGAACATCCATGCTGGAGGACAGTCTAAATGGTCTAGCGCTCATGTATGTCCACAGAGGAAATGTGGATATTGACCCCTTGGCAATTCTAAAGTTATGGGATGCAAGCGGTCACCGTAGGATTGCCCTGGCTTTTGACAAACCCACCGATCAGTAAACGGCAGACTGACAATGGGATCCAGTAGAGTAACCTTTTTTCCAAAGGAAAATCACGCTTATTCCGTAAACGCTATATAACTCATATAACCCTAACCCTAATCCTAACATGTATGGTAACTTACTCTACCGGATCCCCTTTTCATCATACCTCAGTAAACAGTGACTCATTTATAGAATGCTGCGTCTCCAATACAGTTCGTTTGTATGATATGGTAACATCTGAACTATATAATATATAACGGATATACATGTAGCACATGTATGCGTTATATTCGTAATCACGATGTCTACTTTGGTATCAACACATACATTATGTAGGTTGTCGTCACTGAGTTTCACCTGATTATGGTATGTACATGGTATGATATGATTATCCTTTGACTAGGAATATCAAAGAGATTTTCAAGATGATTTTGTTTGTAAATGTATAATGTATACCTCATACAAACATACAGTTTCCATAGTATTGCAACACAGGTAAAAAACGGTATACTGATTCCGTTTTCACCTGTGTTGCAATACTATGGAAACTGTATGTTTGTGTGAGGTATACAATGTACATACATGTTACATTATGTAAATTTTAAACAAAAACATAATCTTGAATGTCTCTCTCAATACATCATAAATTAGTTGTCCACATTATGTCCCTATAATGTGGACATTAACTTATGGTGTATTCCGTTTTCAGAATAGGGTACCCTAATATACACATTGTAATTCACATGTTGCTATAGAACGTCCCAGGACCCCCTATCATGCCCCCCAATAGTTCTATAACCATTGGATTTCTTATTCCCAAAAAGGAAAATATAAGAGTCATACTATGTGCTGAGACTTTACTGAGAATGCAGGAAATGGCGTTTCAGACTACGTTGATTTTAAAATTTTCCGGGGAGCATGGCCCCAATAATGCTATAACGTTTCATTATTTTTTATTTTAATACAGGAAAAATGAGAGTCATAGTATATGCTCAGACTTTGCTGAGAATGCAGGAAATGGCGTTTTAGATATTTTGATAAAAAAATGTCTGGGGGAGCATACTTAGTAGTATGCTCCCCGAAATCATTATATAATATTTTTATTTTTTTATTCCAATATAGGAAAATTGGGAGTCATAGTATGTGCTCAGACTTTGCTGAGAATGCAGGAAATGGCGTTTCAGACCACTTTGATTTCAAAATTTTCAGGGTGGGCATGCCCCCGGACCCGCCTAGCAAACTCGGGCCCTTCGGGCCCTCCACACTTCCACCCCCAATAATTATCGTCTTCCGCCGCTTATGTTGGCCTCGGCTATTTCGAACCTCTGGCTACGGCACTGTCATCGGCTACGCCAGCGATAACATTCAGTTCTCGTATTGTTAGATTAGGTTAGTTTTGCTAATCATGCACACGTTTTGTGTGTTAAAGGCCGTGGCTGAAAATACTCAATACATATATTGGGGCATCATTATTCTTGAATTAAACAGCACTGCTGAAACATTTAGGGAACATTATCAGTATGCATGGGTTTAACTGCAGGACGGGGGTGATTACGATCTGACACTCCTTAGGTAAACCGTTATAATGGTAGTTAATTAGTGTGAATGGACCCCAACAGACTGGACATGCCACCTGTAATGGCTATCTGAAAAGCCATCTGGTTTGTGGCTGTACCAAGCAAGCCATTATTCTGATAGCCAGCACATAAAACGTTTACAATTGTACCAGAGCACAGTGGAACCTCTCTAAACCGGACACCAAGAACCACATGTGATCTTAGTTTTTATGAGTTTTTTTTGTAATTTATCTGAGGTGATAATGTCTGTTCGTGATCGCATAGCACGCAACTATGGCTCAGAATGATCAAATGCCCGATTTATAGTGAAACCCCTCTAAGCCGGACACGCTGGGGACCTCCCAGGGTTTCCGGTTTAGAGAGGTTCCACTGTATTATACCATCAAATATTTAACAATGGAAATTGGCTTGAATATATTCCATACCAATCAAATGAACCGATCAATGTAGTCAAATGCCCTAAAGCATAGGCATTTTGGGTGGGGGTGGCGGGGGGCGGGGGTATTGCTGCTCGTTTCTATGTTCTAATGCTGCCAGTATAGACCAATCCCTGTTTCGCTAATATATCTGCATACTCTAGGAGAGAGGTGGCAGGGTTTTTGTGTTTGCCATTTCTGGCTATCTGACATAATTTTGTTTCAAGTATTTCAGTATTAGTAGGAATAAAAGTCAAAAGCCATGTATTTGCATTGCTTTAACCCTTCAAATGCAGGAAACGAAAATTGTCGTCTGCTGCTGTTCTATATATGTTCTTCTTTATCAGTACAGCCATGGTTTGTCAGCACTTTACAATCATTATACCTCCGCAACAAGCTGTGTATGTGGGGGGGGGGGGGCTGGATTCAGGTTGTCTGTCTGTCTGTCTGTCTGTCTGTCCGTCCGTCCGTCCGTCCGTCCGTCACTAAGCTTAACATCAGAGAAATATATTCTAACTTCCATTTCCTTCATAGAACATTCTTAATATTTCACGCATGCATTCCTCTAAGGGTCTACAAATCCACGACCGTCCAACTCCTGCTGATCCTAAGGTCAAGGTCACATACTTAGTCTCTTCACTAAACTTACCATCGGTGAAATCTGTTATAACCTTTATTTCCTTCATTGATAATATACCCCTATCCCAATATATATATGTGTATACTATACTATACTATAATAAATTCATTGTTGCCCTCATAGATACTGGTACACTCCTGCATGTCATTTGTCGTGCCGATAAGGCGGTACTCTGACAATAATTATACCCTCCGCAACGAGTTGTGGTGGGGTTATACTGGAGTCAGGTTGTCCGTCCGTCCGTCCGTCCGTCCGTCCGTGTGTGCGTGCGTGCGTGCGTGCGTCCGTCCGTCCGTCCGTCCGTCCGTCCGTCCGTCCGTCCGTCCGACGGAGTCCGTCCGTCCGTCCGTCCGTGCGTCCATAAACTTAACATCAGAGAAATATTGTTATAACTTCTATTTCCTTCATCTAAAATACTTAATAGTTCACACATGCACTCCTGTAAGGCTCTACTACCATGCCGTGCCAAATCCACGACCATCCAACCCCCGCTGATCCCATGGTCAAGGTCAAATACTTAGTCTCTTTACAAAACTTAACATCAGAGAAATATTGTTATAACTTCTATTTCCTTCATTAAAATGCTTAATATTTCACACATGCATTCCTGTAAGGCTCTACTACCATGCTGTACCAAATCCACGACCGTCCAACCCCCGCTGATCCCATGGTCAAGGTCAAATACTTAGTATCTTTACAAAACTTAACATCAGAGAAATATTGTTATAACTTCTATTTCCTTCATCTAAAATGCTTACTATTTCACACATGCATTCCTGTAAGGCTCTACTACCATGCTGTGCCAAATACACTACCGTCCAACCCCCGCTGATCCCATGGTCAAGGTCAAATACTTAGTATCTTTACAAAACTTAACATCAGAGAAATATTGTTATAACTTCTATTTCCTTCATTAACATGCTTAATATTTCACACATGCATTCCTGTAAGGCTCTACTACCATGCTGTGCCAAATCCACGACCGTCCAACCCCCGCTGATCCCAAGGTCAAGGTCAAATACATTACAAAACTTAACATCAGAGAAATATGTTATAACTTCATCTAAAATTCTTAATATTTCATGCATGCATTCCTCTAAGGCTCTACTATCATGCTGTGACATATCCCCGCTGATCCCAAGGTCAAGATCACATACTTAGTCTCTTTACAAAACTTAACATCAGAGAAATCGGTTATAACTTCTATTTCCTTGCTCGGATCTGCTTCACATTCACGTTCGTGCCGCCCCCGCTAAGCCCAGAGTCAAGGTCACAAGCCCACACTTGGAAAATGTTACATATTTAGGGGTACCTGGGCCCACGCGGGGGGTATTCCGTAAGCCTCGCTTACTGACCAATCTAGTTTAACCTATATATCTTTTGTCAGAATATAGCCAGATCGGTTGAATACTTGTACAACTGAATTGTGATTGTATAATGCATGTATGTATAAGTGTATAGTATGTGTAACAAAGAGAAATAAAAAAGGAAATTACAAAAAAGACAACATTATTTTGCAATTATTAAAATATCCTTTGCTAATTTTTGTCAACATTTCAGCATTCAGTTGTTGTTGCAGACGCTCGAAAACGCGTCAGCTAATGAAAACCCGACTTTCCGAATTATCTGGCCAATGATAACTACGCTTCCAGCGGGAAGGAATTTCTGTCATCCAATCAAAACTATACATTGAGAAACATTCGTCCAATGAAAACCATACATTGAGCCTAAACCCTGGTTTAAGCTCAAACCGTGGTTTAAGCTATCAGAAACCCTAGTTTGTGAGAGTCTAAACGGTGGTTTCTGCCGCCAAGTGCACAATAATTGCCCAAACCAGGGTTTAAGAAAACTACCGTTTGGGATCACGATTGGCAGTTTTTTTTATTAAACTATGGTTTGGGTCCAAACTACAGTTTAGGCTTTTTATTGGATTACGATCTCAAACGGCAGTTTCTGCCGCCAAGTGCACACTAATTGCTCAAACCAGGGTTTAAGAAACCTATCGTTTGGGATCACGATTGGCAGTTTTTTTCTTAAACTATGGTTTGGGTCCAAACTAGGGTTTAGGTTTTTTAATGGATTACGATCTCAAACGGCAGTTTCTGGCCAAATGCACAATAATTGCTCAAACTGGGATTAGGCTCCAGACCATGGTTTAATGAATTATTGTGCATTTGGCTTGCCATACAGGTGGCCGAGTATAGCCGACATGAAAAATACCTACTGTCTGTTCGACGTTTTTCTGCCGACGAACTTTTGGCTATTAAACACATTAAATCTAAAAAATATTTAAAAGTAAGTACATTTTCATCAATAACAAAAAAGTCACCCACCACAAAAGATTTTGTTTCATGAAATTCCATCAAATATTGATTTGATTGCGAAAAAACGATGTTCCTATGGGAATTTAACATGGGGGCTAAAATAGATTTAAGGATAGAGCGTGGAAGTCTGCCAAATGGACAAAATTGCCATTGTAACATATTTGAGACATCTGTTACCACAGCTTGTGGTCAGCTTGTCCTACCACCGAGTTATATTTTTTTTGGAGTGTTACGGTACCAGTTTGTCTTTTGATGACTCGACTCAAATTGCGAGGGTCCCAAAGTACAAAGAAACGAGAGGGGGAAGATATAACATAATAAAAATACCCCAAGTCAAGAGATCCTTGATAATCGTCGAACATTACTAGTAGTTAGGGGGTTTAGTCAGATAATTGTTCACATTTGTCTGCAAGCACCATTTTTTTGGACCAGTGTTAGATAACATTTAATTTCCTTGCGGAAGCCAAGCTGGGATCTCGCTGTGACTGCCATATTGGAAAATCCAAGGTGGCCGTCATCCGGAATTAGGTGGTGCCATAACTTGAGAATCAAATGTAGTAGAATCATAAATGAAAACAACTTTGTATCAGGTTTCGAGTATGAGGAATCCATTTCCAGAGTTAGATTGGCGATTAGAGGTCAAGGGCACGTGCTAATGTCACATTCATTCAAGGTCACGTGTGACCAAAAATATGTCTATTTCGAGCCACGCACAAACGATGGCATGTAATTACCATCTTGGAGTCAGATTCCATAATATTAATATATTCGATGAACTGTATATGCTTTATATATTATGTGATAAATATATACATAAACGTACACATATATTATCGCATATATTATGATTGTTAAGGCAAGGAAGACCTGCCCGACAGGACTTGCACACTTGTGTGCAGCCACAGTGCAATAGGAGTGTCCAGAAAGGACAATTGCTTGCTGCGATCATAATGTGCTAAAAACAGTGATTAAAAAACAGGGATTTTATGATGGCAAGAGATAGACTGTTTCCAGATGAAACTGGCTTGGAGCAAGGACCTCTTGACATGCTGAAAGGGAGCAGCATTAGTAGACTACCATTGGAAAAGAGATGGTGCCTAGCTTCGTTGACACTTGCTGAACCACATGTCTTACTATACATGAGCACAACGAATCGCTCAATGCACTGCATGTGAAGAGATTACAGAGTTAAAGACTCCGGTTCTTCTGCCAGTCCAATCAGCGTCTCTGTCAGGCCTGGTGAACTGTTCCATGCATTTCATACAGTGTTCGTACCGCAGCCGAGAAGTTTAGAAGTCGTATCACAACCTGTTATGGCTTAAAAGAGGGGTAGAGCCAAATATTTTGATGGACCAAGCTGAGAGTAGATGCTGTGCACCGGGATATCTCGGTAACGTTTTCCTTTACCAAGGCCATGCCAAAGCTCAGAAAGGTCAACATGTTCAAAAACAGCGATGGAAAGAACGCCGATATTACTATCGACTATGCGCACAAATGCTTTCTCGTGACCATGAGATGAGGCATGAAATAGATGCAGGATATTTGGTGTGTCAGCCTCTAGATGGTTACATGGCTCGAGTTCTGACACATCAAATGGTTTGTTGGAGAGTACCGTCTCAGATTCGGTGCTGATGAGGAGTTTTCCATCTATGTCAGTCTTTGCCAGCTGTTTGCTGACAAATGAGAACAGATCCTTTTTATGTTCTGCATTGTTTAGGTACGATTTCCAGTCCCGTTTCGCGATGGGAGTACTGCCATTTCCATTTGGTTCTAATCTAGTACGTGCACCTGACCCACGCCGCTGCTGTGTCGGTTATTTCAAATTATTGTCAGGGTAAGTGTTCCAGACAGCATCGGTGCGTTCAACAGTCGCAGTCATCCATGATTTAAGAAATGGCACAATGTGTAGTGATGCATATTCAGTAAATGTAGCCGCTCTGGTTGGTTGCACCACATGGATGATAGCAGCCATGTACACCACATGAATTTTCGCTTCTCTGGCCGGATTGGCGTGGCCGGTTGGCTCGTTGATGCACGCTAGGATCTCCGATTTTGTCCCAGCTCTGAGAGAACTGCGATCTGACACGGAAGGTAGCTCTAGCTGGTTTTCGAATGTGAACAATTCTGTCATATCCCATCCGGACGTGATTGAAGTGAAAGAAAGAGTTGGGTGACAAGTGTGGTGTTTTGATTTTTATCTCAACTTTACTTCCCTTCTTTCGGGGATCTGGACGTTTAGATGAAGTGAAGACATTTTTCATCTTTATTGTATCAGACAAAGTAACTGTCACCTTGTCTAGCCGTGTATTCACATATTCATCATGCAGTGCCTTACCAACCCTCATCAATTTGGGATAGAGACACGACTACATCATGCTCCATCATGCAGCGTGTATCAAGAGCAACAAGATGATGATCTGTAGTTGAGAATTGATTTCCCAAATCCGACTACATTAGGTGTACGCTCCCATAGAAAGTCGGGTACTTGTAAACCACACTACTTCAAAGAAAACGTGGGGTCGGGAAACCCGAGTTGCACAGCTGGATACTGGAATAAACCTGTCTGCATCCCCGATACCAACCAGATTTAATGTTCCTACAGCGAGATTTAATGTTCCTTTAATGTTCCTAACACCGGGTCAAATGGCCCATTAGGCGATATGATAAGATTCTGAAATTCCCAGTTAAATTCTAAATATGTTATAACGCAAATACAATCTATAAATAATGCTATGATCAATTTTATCATTATCAGAGATGCAAGAATGCCTTTCTCCCGTCAAAATCGGTTGACCAACGACAAATATATTGTGAAAAAAAAATAAGATTTTACTAAAATATGTGTTCCGAAGACCTCTCCAAATCCCGCCAAAATGGTTCCAATACGGCGTAGGAATATGCGGGCCAAAATACTATCTATAATACCATTATAATATAAACTTGTATTCAATATTTATATACACCGAGGTGAATCGATATATGTATGCATTCCACTAAATAAACGAAAACTAACAAGAAGCCAAATCGCCAAACATAATCCTTATGTGCGAAAATGAAACTGGACGTGTGAGAACTATTTTGTGTCCGCGCATGGATAATGGTCAGGCGGCTTGACCACTGCATAGGACAGAATAAATATGTCTGGTTTCTGAACTAAAATGGGAAGATATAATAAATACTAATCTTTGTTTGTTATTATTCGATAGCAGAGATATGTACTAGATATTTGCTGTATTTTTATATTTTATTCAAAATGTAGCAGTAAATATGAAGAGCACATAATTATGGCACCACGATTGCAAAACCTGCAATTATCTATGCCATACATGCATACATATGGCATATGTTGTCATGACGGAGAAATGGGGCTTATGATCTATGCTGCCAACTCCTCTACCCAAATCCCCTGCATATCCGCGCAGTCTGATCAGGGTCTGCACGGTTCGCCATTCCGTCTATCTCAATTGATTTCATACATAATAGCAGCCGCGATATTCAAAGAATAATATTTATAACAGTGTTGTTTAGTAAATGATGACATCTTGTAATATGCTTTGAAAGTGTCATAAATATTCGTTGTCATAAATCATAAATTATGTAATATTTTCATGAACTATGACAACTGTGGAAATGTATCAAATTACTTACATGGTTGGTCTCATAACGGATCACTGTGTACATAGTATACGCATATACAAATATAAGGCCAAATATGTATAATTTGCAATTGTGTGTTATTGATTAGAATATTTGCACTAATTGACACTGAGAATGATTGGGAGTCGAAGCGTTTTCCTGGTATCATTAATATTACTCCTTCAAAAAACTTTAGCCCTGATCAGACTGCGCGGACTTGAGATTGATACAGATCGAGCTCCGTGTCAGGTGCATAATTTGGTGGCGAAATTCTTATTTCTCAATGAAAGATATCAAGTTAGGAGTCCTTTAGAATCGTCTCATTGAGATCATTGAGACTCCCAACTTGCCATTTTTTGGTGCAGAAATTTGTTGTTATCCAGAATTGATAAAATTACGCACCTTAGCTTGAGCTCTGTTGATAGTTAATAAAACTTTTCTAATCTAACGTTTTAACAGTCATTCATTCAGTATCAAATAAACTGACAGTCTAGATCCTGATGTGACTGCTCATTCTGATCTGGACCTAAGCTGCAAAGATTACGGCCATAATAGTCGCTGGTGGTAATAAAACTCACCTGTACATATTCTCATGCACGATGGTCGAGTCTGGCGGTTACTGGAGACTCCAGTAAGGCAGTGAAAGTAGTTATGCATGCTTTGTTATCTCATTAGCTGACCCCATAGTGCAATACAAAATCATTAACAGGAACATTAACCTGTCAGAATCAGCTTGGCATTTGGCTGTTCGTTTTCTATGGGACTGTACACATAATGACCACCTTCATGAATGCCTGCACGTCATTGCTACGTGGTTACTACGTGGTTACCATTTATTGCTGACGTAATTTTGTGGACACCTTCAAACTCTTCAATCATTCTCACACAATCTAGCCCAGCCAACACGTACATTACTATGACATCAGTGTCATACAAGTCAGAAGCTCCACCATTACCCAGGAGAAATGTGTTTCTCTGTTCGTGTGACTGGTCTTTTTCCATAAGACTGAACATGTGCTCGGATCTTTTGACCGTGAAGTTTCCATTCAAATACTCCGCATACACTGCTGCATGGTTCACAGCGAGCTCAACCATGTCTCTGATTTGAAATGGCAACCAGCGGGCATACTTGGAGTGATCCAGAACAAAGAACCAGGCACAATGTCACGCGGTGGCTTTCGATCGTACGACCGTTAGTACGGCAGTTTAACGTCCATCCAATACATTCTCAGACAGGACCCATGACAGATCGAAGACTGATTCGTTTCTTTCACACACATACATCCGATTATTACATTGAACTAAAGTTCAAATACAATTTAAACGAATTTATAACGCTCACATTGGTAAAAATGCATTAAAATAATAAAAAGACCGAGGTGCGTTGTTGTTCTGTTCGTTAGATAACTTTAACACCAAGGAACAAACCTAACATGGCGGTCTGACAAAAATCGATAATTGGAAATCTCTGAGGAAATTACGTCATATCTTGTGACGTCGCCAGACTCCCGAATACAGGTTTTCTCGCGACGCAGCTCATATATTGAATATCGGAGACACCAGCTGAGACACAGTGCTCAAACCACTTTAGTTATCGAGTACCAATGGTGCCTCTTGATACACACACGCACGCAGGCAGTATTAGTATCGGTAATCCGGGGTCTATTGTAAATTTATAAACAGATCCATGATACTGCCGAACAGGAATAACATGATAGCATATACCAGGAGTTACCAACTAATACGTGGACTTATCTATATATTGAACGTTTTATGCGATACAGGAATTAAAATTGCACCATCCAGAAAACCAAGCTATATTAATGGTTAGAACATTGTGAAACTTACACACACTCTGAACAGGATCTGCACTGTTCGTCATTCCATCAATGAGACAAGCTTGTAACAAGCAATATCATCAGGCTATAAAAGTGCGATTTTTGATTAGGAGCAACACTGGTCACAAATCCCATAAGACCCGTATCTCCAGTCACAATCAAATGTATTCGTTGAATGGGGAACAGTAAGCTCATCCTACTTATTGTTTGCCCTAGTTTCTCAACCAATGAAAGCATAGCATTTCTTCTCAATTAATCACATATTTCGATTATTTCTCCAATATCTACTAAATGCATTCATTAAATGTTCCAATACGTAGGAAAGTTATATTTAAATATAGACGTCACAGCTTGTTGTCGGAAATTCAGGTGGCACGCATCCGATTGTGACGTGTACATGTGCTCTGCGATGTCAGATGGCCAATAACGTAGTATTATCGCAAGTCGGAAGAGCGTATGGACGGGACTTGCATTGAAACAGACATGTGCAACCAATAAGGCGGGGCAACCAATAAGTTAGTTATAGTTCACATATTTTTTGTTTAATAAATTAATTGCTAGCTCGCTAGCGCTCGCTACGAAATTAATTTATTAAAATTTCAATATGTGAACTGTAACTATTACAAATGGTTCAGTGACTGCAGGGTGAGAAGCGTGGACACTGACCAGTGGATGTACATGCCGATCTGGGGCTATACTGAATCAGTGTATGATCACCCGGGCCCTTGTACATATGGAAAACTATTGACACATAATTATACTGGGTTTATACAATTTGCTAACGTATTTGTTCTGCTTGTGTGACCGGGTATGGAAGGTTTTCGATCCAGTTCCCACCCTTAAATATAAACCGAATCCAATCGACATCTGCTTGTAGTCGGTGAAATAAATAATAACCCATAGACAGATAATTACTTAACAAAACCCGAAGGATCAACCCTCAATACTGTAAACAGTGAAATATTATCGGTGTGTATCAATTCAATATTTTGGATTATTACAGTGTATTAAAATGCTGTGGAAATTGGATATATTCTGTAAGTGATTGATATTTATATTTATATGAGATTGAGCACAAGTTTGACATTCAGATTCAGATTAAATATAAATTACTTTTTGTTGTATGTACCCCACCCACTTTTTTGAAAGTATGGAGGCTACTGACGTCACGCCAAAATATTTTTAAAGTATACTGTTCAAAAAAAAGTATGGAACTGAAATTGTGAAATGGGTGGAGTAAAGGGATAAATGGCGGAATGCAGACACAAACATGAATGGAAAGCCGAAACGTAAGCGAAGCTCAACCTCTAGTGAAGAAGTCAGCATAAAACATATTGACAAAGACATACTAGATAAATACAGTCCAACCCAAACAAAAACGAAGAAAAAACGGAAAGTTAAAGCCGGAAAAAAGAAAATGGACACAGATGATGCTACAGAGGGGGCTACAGTAAGACGGGAAACAGATGAATATTCAGACAAGGACATCAAATCACGTTTAGATAGCATAATGGACAAAATTGATGGCATAGTAAAGAAAGATGAAATAATCGACATTGTCAAAAGCACCATTCAAAAGGAAATGGAAGATATGGTTGAGAAAATACAGAAGAAAGTGTATGAGTCTGTAGCACACAGAATAGACATAATTGAAAGTGAAGCATACACCATTAATACCAACTTGGATGAGTGCAAAACACATATAAAAACCCTAGAGAAAGAATTGGAGCACAAAGACGAAACAATAAACCAACTTAGACGGAAGACAGAAATGTTTAACGAACAGCAGATAGAAAAAGGAAATGACCTCGAACAATACAGCAGGTGCAACAATATACGTATCGTAAACTTGCCAGAGGACAACCGAGACAGACCAGAAACAATGGAAGAAACAAAGGACAAAGTGGTGAAGTTTTTAAACGATAAAATGAGTACTAACCTTCAAGTCACGGACATAGACATATCGCATAGGCTCGGCAAGAAAACAACAAACAAACCTCGACCGGTAATAGTTAGATTTATGTCCAGGAATCAGAAGTTCCAGAGTATGAAGGACAGAAAAAACAAATTAAGAGGAACTGGTATATATATATCAGAGGACATAACGCGCTTAAACCAACATGTATTTGCAGCAGCCAGAAATAATACGGATGTAGAATCAAGCTGGACGCGAAACGGACATATAGTGGTCAAATGGAAAGCATCACAGAGAATTGAACAAATCGAATACAAAGACTACAAGTACTGGACTGGTGACATGTGACATTTACGCTACTAAATATACAATTAACCCATTTCATGCTAGAGTATCAACTTTCACCAACATTTGTTTTCTATAACTTTTTCTTTTAAGAGGTATGTTGTTGCCACTCATTTGAACCATCTAAACGAAACAATTTGGATTTAGGTAGCATAAATCAGTTTTGTAGGGAAATAACAAATTAATCATTTATTTTCTACTAGATAAATAGTTTATGTTTGGCATGAAATGGATTAAAACAGGTGGAATTAACTATTTATGTATGCATATACGGTCAACATTATAAGACGTTTGGATAACCGGCATTTATTTTATCAAGTATACAATTCAGAGGTATACACACACTTGTAAACGCTCCAGTGAACACATTATCACCTGGCCGGAGCGAGGGCTGTTCAAAATGTTGTTTTGCCAGCTATTGGTGATTACCATATTGTAAACACATACCAGTTGGCACGGACGTGATGACTGATCCGTGTATATATGTAAACCTTTTGGAAACAGATAACAATGTACAGCAGAACAGAATGACTTTTCGACCAGTGTTGTCCGAGATCAGCCGCGGCGGATGTGCAGAATGGTCGGGGACGCACTGTTCGTTCAGCTGGTAAAATACATTTGTAATCTACTGATACGCGTTGCTAGATTGCAATTTGGTTTGAGTGAGTTAATTTTGGGTATATGAGTGAGTATGGGTAGATACAGAGACACCTGCGTTAATCCTGACCAGAGTATCAGAGTTTAGAAACATCGATTGGTAATACCAACTTGCAATCAGGCATTTTGACTGGCAGAGCCTGAGTCGAAGTACAACTTAGGCTCAGCCAATCGAGCTTCATCATTTCAATCAAATGTTTTGAAATAAAGAAATTGACAAATACTGGCAAGACTGACGCAGCTGGTGGTGTATTTGAATATATATGTGTGTGTATGATTGCATGCATATATTTGTATATAAGTATGTATATATGTTCACCTATATATACTGGTTGACAAGTGGATGCGAATGGGGGTGTTACAAAATATGTGAACAGGCTAGTCCCAGATCGGCATGCACATCCGCGCAGGCTGATCGGGGGCTACACGGATCACAGCACACTACAAATACCACCAGTGTCATCTACGAACTTATTATGTCAGACTTGGTGAATATACAAGAGCCCTAGAATGGCTAATCATGTCATGTGATCATATATATATATACCAGAGGCATGCACCTGAAACAGGCATGTAGTTAGGAGACACATTGTTTATTTTAGTAGATTTAATATTATTTCCTACGGCTTCTAATAGTCTATGAAACACTTGCACTGGCCAATGACACCATATTGATGCATGTATGTATGCGAATTGAAGACAGTCATGGTTCTGTAATACTTCTTATGATATGTAATTAATAAATGATGAAGTATGTACATGTCATTGGTGTATACTACACTCTTAAACTTTCGACTTTCGTTTTTTAAGAGTGTACGAATCATACTAGTTTCAAAGAAATTAATATAGATCCCCTTTGCTCCGTCTCCAATAGACACCATTGATAAAAGAACGAGGACACGGTATATATCTTAGTATTATGTGTTAGTGTTGTATTGTGTGATTTATTGAAGCTGGAGATGGAACACTAAGGGTAGAAAGAGGACCTTCTTTATATGGACGCTGTCTGCACCGGTATCTCATTGTTCGCATTGAACTTACTTAGGGATCTACATTTACTTATAAATGTGTCACACTGATAGTGTTAGAAAGTTGATGCTAGTGTATTTCCTCATTACTAGTATGCGGGAGGGGTGCTATTTTATGTTTGTGTCTACTACACTCTTACAATTTCGAATTTCGTTTTTTCCTGTAAGACTGTAGGACGCATTGTGGCGGCGAATTGTTCAACATAGATTACGTTTGTCCCGTCTCCAGCAGACAACTTGTTAATAATATGCGTTATTGTTGTATTGTGTGATTTTGTTCAAGCTGGAGACGGAACACGAAGGGTAAAAGTAGTTTTTCTTTTATATCTGCGCTGTCTGCACCAGGATCTCACTGTTCACACTGAACTTACTTTGTGATCTTCTTTGAAACGTGTAATACTGATAGACCTCGAAAGATTATGCGAATTTATTTTCTGTTTATGCGACTGATCATTTATGTTTCGGTTTATTACACTCTCGTATATATATATATGTGTGTATGTGCGATGTATATTAGTATATATATATATATATATATATATATATATATATATATATATGTGTGTATGTGTGTATATATATGTATGTATATGTGTGTATATATACATGTATATATATGTTGGTATTGTGTGTTCATGTTCTTTTGTGTGTTCTATTGAAGCTGGAAACGGAACACTTGCGGTAAAAGTTGTTTTTATTTTATATCTGCGCTGTCTGCACGCGGATCTCACTATTCGCTGTCTGCACACGGATCTCACTCTTCGCACTGAATCTACTTTGTGATCTACTTATAAATGTGTCATGCCGAATCTGAGAGGGCATATGAAAATGTATATTTCTCTGATGAATAGATTATACTTCATATGGTAAAACATGTTCGCACAGCCATATTGTGGTAAGCATTGTCCACCATAAATCCATTTTTATAAGATTGTCTTCCTTCATTGTGGACAGATATCTTACATGATAAACACATTCTGCATGTTTGACCCTGTACTCCATACTTCATATACTCAGGTAGAATCGCAACATCTACCTGTAAAATGAGGGTATTTATGATAACCTTAACTTACTTTGTTTCAATCACCTATCTCTGGTCTTACCTCCATCTTCCTTCTTTTGAGCAACACGATGCAATATCAGTAGACATCTTATCAGCTACGTACAGGGTATACATGTATCATTTCGCCCTAACTCTCCATGGCAACTAACATATGCACTTTAAACGTCCGAGGACTAGGATCTAAGTTAAAACGGACTCAAATATTCCAGTGGCTCAAGGATAACAATTACGCGATATTTTTTTTTTGCAGGAAACTCATTCAGTAATAAAAATAGAAAAGGAGTGGGAAACTGACTGGGGGGCAGAAGGATTCTTTAGTGGAAAGTCAAGCAACTCTGAAGGAGTCTGTATTCTGTTTAATTCTAATTTAACATATAATGTTCTCAAATACACAGAAATAATTCCCGGTAGAATTCAGGCAATTGAAATTGATATAAACAATAAACATATTCTGCTTATAAATGTATATGGGCCAAATATCGAAGATAAATCATTTTTTAAAAAGCTAGAAGATTTTATTTCTGAAAATGAAAATTCACGAATTATTATAGGTGGTGATTTCAATGTTGTCCTAAACTTTGATTTGGATAAAAGAGGTGGGTTACAAAGTACAAAACAAACAGAACAGAGAGAAATTATGTTAAATATTATAGAAAAATATGATTTTACTGATATATGGAGGCAAAAACACGGAACAAAAAAAATATATACATGGCATTCTAATTCTAGACCACCTATCCTATGTAGACTAGATTATTTTTTACTATCGGACAATTATTGAATACTGTTTCTAAAAGTGAAATAAAATGTAGTTTAAAAACAGATCATTCATTGGTACAAATCATGATAAATATCAATGATCAGCCTAGAGGCCCAGGATATTTTAAATTGAATAATTCAATTCTTTTCGAAAATGATTATAAAACAATTATTAAAAACAATATAGCGGAAATTGCCAACATTAACCATAAAGCAAACCCTAACACTTTATGGGAGTTAATTAAAGGAACAATCAGAAATTAAACTATCAAATATACTACAAAACGTATTAGAAAAGATAAAACAGACGAAAATAAATTACAGCAGCAAATTGATCTATTAAGAAATGACAATATTCAAATACCTGAAGCAATCAATAAATTAAATAATTGTAAAAGCCGTCTAGAAGAAATTTACAAAAGACGAGCAGAAAGTATTATTTTTCGATCGAAAGTAAATTGGGTGGAGGCTGGAGAAAAGAATACAAATTTTTTGCGGCGCTTGAAAAAAGAAAATTTGAAAGAAAAATTATTTCACAGCTAACTGTAAATGGAAAAGGAAAACTTGTTACAGAGACAAGGAACAAATTATACTAGAAGAAAAACATTATTATGAAAAACTATATAAGAAAAAAGAATGTACAGATTCTGATATTAATTTTTTCCCAAATGATTATAATAATAAGCTAAATGATGAGGAGAAAAGTAAATGTGAAGGAATATTGACAGAAGCTGAATGTTATAATGCCTTAAAAGAAATGCAAAACAATAAGAGCCCTGGGTCGGATGGAATAACTGTAGAATTTTTCAAAATGTTTTGGAATGACATAAAAAGTAATTTGGTGAAATCATTAAACTTTTCGATGGAGCAAGGCGAACTAACAACACTACAAAAACAAAGTGTTATAAATTTAATTCCAAAAACAGGCAAAGATACAACACACCTCGCCAACTGGAGACCAATAAGTTTGCTAAATATCGACTACAAAATAGCAACAAAGGTCATTGCAAATAGAATAAAAAAAGTATTAAATAATTTAATAGATTCTTCACAAACAGGATTTATTAAAGGTAGATATATTGGAGAACATATAAGGCTCTTATCCGAAGTAATTGAACACGCAAATGATAAAAATATACCAGGAATCTTATTATTCGCCGATTTTGAAAAAGCATTTGATAGTATAAGCCATGAGTATATAATTAAGGTATTAACCTTTCTAAACTTCGGACCCAGCTTAATCAAATGGATTGAAATATTTTATCATAATATATCTAGTTGTGTAACAAATAATGGCTATCTTTCAGATTTGTTTTCCTTGGGAAGAGGAGTAAGACAAGGATGTCCATTATCTCCTTATTTATTCATAATCGCAATAGAAATACTCTCGCACAGTGTCAGAAAAAATCAATTAATAAAAGGAATAACTATAAATAGCAAAGAAATAAAAAATACTATGTTCGCGGATGATGCTACATTTTGCATGGATGGGTCTAGACAATCTCTCGAAATATTAATTAGTACAATAGATAATTTTGGAAACATTTCAGGTTTACGTTTAAACTATTCTAAGTCAATATTGTTTAGAACAGGTTCGACTACGTACTGTGATGATAAACCATTTTCATGGACTGCAGATATGGCCAAAACTTTAGGGATATATTTTTGTAATGATAAAAATAAAGTGCATAGTTTAAACATAGATCCTAAAATAAAGGAATTTCAGCAATGTTTAGGCAAATGGAAAAAAAGAAAGCTCACCATACTAGGTAAAATAACTGTCATTAAAAGTTTTGCATTTCCAAAATTAATATTCCCTTTAACAGTTCTAGACAATCCGGAGCAGGAGACTTTAAAGCAAATTATACGCATTATGTTTGATTTTCTCTGGGATTCAAAGCCTGATAAAATTAGTAGAAAAATTATTGTTAAAACGTTCGAAGAAGGCGGGCTAAAAATGATAGAATAGAATCGTTTTATTGATGCACTAAAGGCTACATGGGTCAAACGACTTGCAGAAACTGAAAATCACGGAAAATGGAAAGTACTATATTTTTAAATTATTTGAAGCCTTTTGGTGGTGTACATATATTTGAAGGAAATGTAAACCAAACAGACGTAAAACATTTGATAAATAATAAATTTTTGACAGATGTTCTTAAATCATGGTGCAAGCTAAACTTCTGCGATAATCCAGAAACAATATCAAAGCAAATTTTATGGAACAATTCGAAAATAAAAGGTAATGGAAGAATGTTTTACTACAAGGAATGGGCTAATAAGGGGATTAAATATATAGAACAACTATACGATTATAGAACTACATCATTCTTCAATTTTACAAAAATAAAAGAACTTTTGATGTTAGTAATAACGATTACCTAAAAATTTTCAAACTGATTTCGTGCATTCCTGAAGACTGGAGAACACGAATTAAAAATGAAAGAATAAACACGATTAATACAAAGATACTAATTAATAGAACAAATAAAAACCACGACCAAATGTAATAAGAAGCTATATAACATGTTTCTTAATCAACAGAAACCGGTTATGCATAAAGCCAAGACAAAATGGGATGACGAATTCGCGGATAAAAATATAAATTGGAAGATAGTCTACACAAATCATTTTGCAAACACTATAAGTTCTAAACTTAGGAATTTTCAGTACAAATTTTTGATGAGAATTGTTGCTACAAACGATTATTTACTTAAGTGTAACATTGTCAGCTCCAATTTTTGTGATTTTTGCGCCATGGCTCCAGAAACAAATAAGCACCTTTTTGGGAATGCACTATAAGCCAACATTTTTGGTCACAGCTGAATACATTTTTAACAGTAATAATATTGTATGTAATTTTGATTGGCACACTGTTTGCTTCGGGCAATATGAGCAAGACAACAAGTTTTTCAACTTTTGTATCATACTAGGAAAATACTTTATATATACATGTAAATTACGAAACACGGAACCTAAATTTCCAGAGTTTATGTCTTACCTAAAGGCAACACAAAATATTGAAAAAGAAATTGCAATGAATAGAAATATAGAAATAAGCTCATAGTTCATGAACGAAAATGGAATGTTATCCAATTAGACTAACATTCATTTAGAGATACACGAACCATCTGATTATACATACACATATTACAGTTAGGTATAACAGCATATACCGTAATAGTATTGTGTCGTGATGTGTTGCTCAGTTATTATTCACTAAACCTATTTCACCATATCTCATTTTCAACTCTATTCTCTCATCTAAATAACATTCTTAAATAAATCCAACCTAACCATGTATGAACAATAGTCTATAATTATTTACAATACATGTACTCATAGTTGATTGTAAACAAGGAGTGTAACCTATAAATTCATGTTGTTAAACTGCTTGTAACTCATTTATTGTTTGTATATGACTATGTATGGAAATAAAAAACTTAAAACTGAAAAAAAAAAAAAAAAAAAAAAAAAGGAAATGATTCTAAAGTGCTGTCACAGCATGTTATAAATTATTATAAAGTGCTGTCAAAGCATGTTTTTGATGATACAAATGAAAAATAGAAAATAAACAGCAGACGACAAAAAATTAAGATAGCGGTCTAAGGGTTAAGGTAGATTAGTAACTTAGTTGAAATAGTGCAGCTTTCTATTAACTTTGGAGTAGCTCTATTCCATGCCTCTACGTTCAGACATCTCGAATACAGGTAAATAAATATAGAGAACCATGGACCGACATAGGATCAATAATACAATCTCGCTCCTTCATGTGGAACTGTATCTATTTATCATTTTGGGTTTTACAAAAACTATTTTAGCTCAAAAAAAAAAAAAAAAAAAAAAACAAACCGAAGGAAGGTAACTAGTAAATAATTACTGCATTTCGTACAATTATGCGAATCACGACTAGGCTGGATCATGTGATAAAACAAAATCTGCAAACGTTTTTAACATTTTGTCAATGATTTGCTGAATAAATGTCGAACTATGCAAACCCTTGAGAAATTAAAATCAAATTATATAAGTATGTTATTGTTCACATATTGCATTTTTCAGGAACTAAATGCTGCGGTCGCTAGCGCTCCCTCGCATTTAATTTTTTAAAGCTCCAATCTGTGAACAATAACTTATATTATTTGTTTAGGGATGAAATGATTCAGATTATGCAAAACAGACAGGTACCAATGTATGACGGTAATCACAGAGACTTCAATATGCACGGAGGTCCAAAGGACAAGTAACATAGACAATATTTCTCACCAAGAAAACACCTGTGATCTTATTCTTGACGAGTTGTTTGGTCATTTATCTTAGGTGGTGATGTCCGTTTATGATCGCATAGCACGCAATTGTGGCTCGGAATGATCAAATGCCTGATTTACAGTGAAACCTCTCTAAGCCAGACACCCTGGGGACATCCCAGAGTGTTCAGTTTAGAGAGGTTTCACGGTACATACATATGAACTATAATATGCATGTCAATTAATATTACACGTTTCCTGTGTTTTCATTGTACACTTTATGTGGTACGTTGTTGCTTCTCAACGCTGTTTCAACATCGTCTATTTGGGTATCCACGGCCCGCTGCATGTCCGTTGTGTAGAGGTTGGATCGAGTCATCCACTCGGGCTTCTTCTCTCTGTGAAACTGGCCACGGCCTCGCTCCATCGTGCACCACAATGTTTTGTAGCTCACGGTCATGTGCAGAAATGTCGACAGCCGGTATAGTTCGTAAGCGAGACTGGTTTTAAGGTTCTCGTAAAACAGGACATGAACCGGCCCCTCGTATTTCGTAAGCCAGAACTGTGCGTGCTTCTTCCATACTGCAGCTTCGCTAAATACGTATTTCTGCCACCCTGGAATTACACGAAAAACACAATGAAGCAGATAGTTGTAATAGTTATAGTTCACATACTGAATGTTTAACAAATTAATTTCGTAGCGAGCGTGAGCGAGCGAGAAATTAGTTTATTACAAATTCAATATGTGAACTTTAACTTACTTATTGGTTACCCCTCAATCTTCGCTTGCACATGTATGTTTCTGAGCAAGCCCAGCCCGTACGCGCTTTCGACGTGCGGTACTAATACGTTATTGGTTGTTTGACACCGATTAGCACATGTACACGTCACAACAGGATGCGAGCCACATGAATTTATGACAACATTTATTCAACCCCCCTCCTCCTTTGATACGTATACGATGTCTGGGATCACTTATCGACATGATAATAGCCCCCCCCCCCCCACCACCAATCGTCCAATTGTAATCATTAATTAACAGACACGTCATCAGTTAGCATTGATAAGTTAACTAGCCATAACCTTAAGGTACATGATCACGTGGTTACCACAGCAACAACAATGTTTGAATGTATTGAAAGCGCACCCACTCCAAAGTAAATATAATTTGATATTTTCCTTAATCTGTAACGGATTTTGATGACATATGGCGCAGTAAACGCGTCTTCATGATCTGCATTTGGTGGTCTCGGGACTTCGGAACATACGTATGTGGTTTTTGCGAATAATTGCGATTTCCGTGTCGGTATTGACAGTAAACACTGAAATCGATTATTCGCAAAAGCGACAGCTGTTTGGGCCAAAGTACAGAGACCACCAAATGCAGTTAACAAGACGCGTTTGATGCGCCATATTTCGTTAAAATCCGTTACACAATAAGGACAATATAACAGAATACGTATCTTGAATCACAGGCTCAGCTGAAAGTAATTGTTGTTGTTGTTGTTGTTGTTGTTGTTGTAACAAGCAGCCGATTTCATAAAAATTGCAAAGTATACTTATCTAGCAAAGTATACTTCGAGGGAGTAATCATTTATTTTTCCCAAAATGCATTATTTCATATAGAACGAACCACAGCCATAGTTGATGATTAAAAGTTGTAATAAATTCAGTATAATAAAAAATAATAAATTTATCCTAAAATTGAAAATTTCTCCCTCAAAGTATAATTTGCTAGAAAAGTATACTTCGCAATGTTGGTGAAATAGGCTATTTGCAATGTTGGAGAAATAGGCTATTTGCAATGTTGGTGAAATAGGCTACTTATGGCAAGCCAAATGCAATAATTCCTTAAACTATGGTTTGGAGCTCAAACCCTAGTTTAGGCTCCTCAAACCCTAGTTTGGGCTCGCCAAATGCACAATAATTCGATAAACCCCAGTTTGAGAGTCTAAACCAGGGTTTATGCTCTCAAACCCCAGTTTGAACAATTAATGTGCATTTGGCCAGAAACTGCCGTTTGAGGTCGTAATCGAATAAAAAGCCTAAACCCTAGTTTGGACCCAAACCGTGGTTTAAGAAAAAAACTGCAATGGGATCTCAAATGGCAGTTTAAGCCCAAACTAGGGTTTGAGGAGCCTAAACTAGGGATTGAGCTCCAAACCATGGTTTAAGGAATTATTGTGCATTTGGCTTGCCATAGCTACTGGTGATCGTGCACGTTGAACCTGTCTGCCAGTAACATCGTGTACATGTACATTGTATATTGCATTTACACTTATTGTGGATACTTAATTTATTAATTTAATATATATTCATTCGACTTATGCCTCAATAAGTAGCGTTTAAACTGATACAAAAAGAGTGATATAGGAATGTGTGACTGAATGGCGAACAGCGTATGTATAAATGCCACTGAAAATGAACTGACATGATATATTAGAAACTAAGCTGGTCGCAATGTCGTTTTATCAGCCAGTTATCAGGTAACGAGGTTCAATTTGCCGAATACGTACTGATTGATAACATAAGGTCGTATCAGGCATTGATCTGATACGAATATCCAGGTTACAAAGAATTTAAAATTGGCGTTTCATTGGTCGAACTGCGTCACATGACGTTACCGAATGATGTGAGTGTAATGATACAATGTAACACGTCCGCGTTCTTTTCCGCGAAAGCTATGTTATAGTGGACTATCGGCTAGCATAGAATGTTACTATATACAGTCGGGTCAGCGTGTAAGTGCACACACGAACGAACAGGACAGGTTGGAACCAACATGTCGTGTTCGTTCGTGTGTGCACTTACACGCTGACCCCACTGTAGTTCGCCCTTCTTTCTAAGCCAATCGCTGGGCAGCATTGTGCTCCATTTATTTCATATATTGCAATGCTTAACCCCAATAAGTTGTATATTACCAGATTTAATGATTAACTGTTCGACAGGAAATGTATGTATTGTATGTTTGGCTGAACTATAAGTATCTTATTGTTCATATATTGGATATATCTGAAACTAAATGCTGCGGTCGCTAGCGCTCCCTCGCATTTAATTCCTTAAAAATCCAATATGTGAACAATAACTTATAATGAATAATAAATACAACAGCAGCCAAGTTTCACTAAACTTCGTACGACTAAAATGTTCGTAAGGGCAAAATTATGATAGTCGGTAAATATCACATTAACAATGTTTTCTTGTAAACAAGTATTGGATTTACATTTATTGAGCTCAATACGATGCTCAATAAATGTAAATCCATCAATTGAAATTTCCAGACGATCCTAAATTTGCGCTTACGAACATTTTAGTCGTACGAAGTTTAGTGAAACGGGTCCCGGCTGGCTTGACTCGGAAACGGTAGGAATTCCTTGGCACGTTTTTCCTATCTCTGCTGGTAAACGTAATATCGATGGTCTAGTAACATAAGGTCGTAACTAATATGCTTTAGCATAGCAGTTACGACCTTATATTACTAGACCATCGATATCGAAATATACCAGTGGACCGTTTCACTAAGCTTTGTACGACTAAACTGTTCGTAAGTGCAAATTTATGATAGTCTGGAAATTTCAATTGATGGATTTACATTTATTGAACATAGGCCGTATATGCAGCATATGCTCAATACAATAAATGCAAATCCAATAATTGTTTTTCCTATCTCTGCTGGTAAACGTGATATCGAAAGATACCAGTGGACCGTTTCACTAAGCTTTGTACGACTAAACTGTTCGTAAGTGCAAATTTAGGATAGTCTGGAAATTTAATTTGATGGATTTACATTTATTGAACATAGGCTGCAAATGCTCAATAAATGTAAATCCAATAATTGTTTACAAGAAAACATTGTTAATGTGAAATTTACAAACTATCAAAATGTTGCACTTACGAGCGTTTTAGTCATACGAAATGTAGTGAAACGGCGCCCAGCTGATGTTCTCTATTTACCTTTTGTATCTTCCAATACTAGTTTTCGCCCTGCCATGGCAATATGCCCACCGTGTCTCCTGTTAAACTCCGCCAGTAGAGCGTCAAATGGGTTTCTCAGAAGTAGAATAGCGCCGTCAAAGGAGCGAACACTTCCACTGTCTGTCTTTACGGAGTCCGTGCGAGTGTTAAGCATTGACGTATGTAGATGTGATTTGACGATGAATGTTTTATTGCTGTTGGGGCGTAGAGGCTCTCCTAGAAACACACGAGCCAGTACGCCATCATTGTACACGCTTCCTGTCCATATACCTACAGAAGGAAATAAGTATATTTTATTCCACTTCAATATTGAAATACCGGATTTATTTCCCGAGACATCTGGAAATCCGATAAAGAAATGAGTGCGGAGTTTCTTTGTCGAATTTACAGATGTCAAGGGAAATAAATCCGGTTTTCAAAATAGTAGTGGAATAAATTGTATATTACATGCTCTTCGAAAACTGTGAAATTTGCTCTTAGACCAGTTTATAACATTGTCAAAATTAACGTTGACGTCAAAACGTGACGTCAATTGCGTCTCGCGAACGTCCAGGATGAAATATTTCCTTCAAGGAAATAAATCCCTCCAGAATCACTGGGTAGCATGTGATATAGTATTTTATATTTGTGAATCAATACAATACTACGGAGCCCCGCAGGTGACGTAGAATTCCTTTTTATTAATTCGTTCCCACGGAATAACAATTAGTTCCCATGAAATAACAATTCGTTCTCTCAATTTAAAAATTCGTTCCCACGAATTAACAATTCGTTACCAATGATGAATTAACAATTCGTTCCCACGATATAACAATTGTTATTTCGTGGGAACAGAATTGTAATATCGTGGGAACGAATTGTTAATTCGACGGAGCGAATTGTCAAATTGAGGGAACGAATTGTTATTTCGTGCGAACGAATTGTCAATTCGAGGGAACGAATTGTTAATTCGAGGGAACGAATTGTTATTTCGTAGAAACGAATGGTTATATCGAGGGAACGAATTGTTAAATTGAGAGGACGAATTGTTATTTCGTGGGAACGAATTAATAAAAAATCCATGTCCCCTGCGGAGTTCCGTAGCCCCGCCCATACTGTGGAATGGATTGAAACGCGCACATTGTTATATTTTATTTACCTTATTGAATGGTGAAAAGAGAGCATACATATTTTTCTGATATAACATTTTGCGAAAGTGGGGAAAATCGATTAAGAACGTCAATAAGTATCTGCATTTACGTCGTACATGTGATTCGGATTGAACCAAGTATAGTGATATCACATTTAACGTCACGCGCATCATATTTACGTCAAAATACGTATAACGTTGACTTGCATCATTTTATCCCAAACTGATGTCCACATACATAAACGAGGTTCAAACGTATTTGTTTTTGTCATAATAATTAAAAATAGTAAAACTATTATTTTCAATCACAGTTTTGCGAGGAAAAAAATCGCACAAAACATGCCTAATTTCGTGTTAAATGCTTACGGTTATTTCTTTTTTTCTTGCGAATGGCCGACCATTCATATTTTGAGTCTTTTTAAACGCCCGTTTGAAAAAACTGGACGTATTATGTATTCATCTTGTACGGGCGGGCACTGCTTGTCCACGCAATAACGTGATTATAACCAATTTCGGTAAACATTTGTATCACGGCAAGACGAAGAAGCCTATTGATTTTCAAAACATTCCGATGACTTATCTCCCCTTGGCGGCTATTTTTATATTTCGCACTCTGTATCCTTGTCCACGCAATAAATATTTCCATTGGCACGGAGTGCAGCACCAGTGAAGTAAATGGACTGTTTCTCTAACGGTGCATCACAAATATAGAAAAGTATATGTGACCGTGGCTTGAGAAAAAGGCCTTATGGGGTTTGATCAATCTGGATATTAATCTGCTAGCACACTCCTGTATGTGAATGTGCAGGCTGATCTGTGCATGCACTGGTTATATTACCATTGCAAGAAAGTAATATCATGCTTACTATGAGTGTTTATATTTTATTATTACATGCTTTATGTGATAATCATGATAATGGAATAAATGATAAAGTATACATGTTTAGCTTCTATTAAAAATGTGGAAGAAATTCCACATCCCTGGCCCAGGAATCCAATCAATTCAGCGATTTCGGTCGGCTGCCGGCATGGTCGGTATAGTTGACTATACCGACCGACAGACAACCTGTTTACCGGTACCATGCTGGCAGCCGACCGAAATCGCAGAATCGCTATTTCCTTGCAATCAATAGAAAAGTAAATGTTTGATGGCGAAATGAGTGAATCAGAAAAAGAAGATTTCAGTATTTACAAAAGGACACGAAGAAGTGCAAGGACCAGTGTAGATCAATTTGGTTCAGTTAAAATCAACAATTGAGTCACACAAATTTACTAGTCCACACGAAACGGTAACAATTTTGTCAGTGACGGTCTTACCAAACTTATCCTTGTTAATGAGACAATTAATGGGAAGACAACCGTTCAATATAGTATATTTCAACCAATAACCCGTTCCACATGTATTCTTGAGTGGGCAAGTTTACGCGTTGATTCCACGTCCAGAGGGCATAGCTGATCACGACCTTTCGTAAATGCTGGAATCTTCACTTCTGCAGCTACCGAGCCAACACTGTCATTGACATCAAATCCTCTGTCCACCAACACTAAATCTCCAGGTAATAACTTGGACAGGAAGTCACTGTTCGCTGTCACAAACTTGTCACTCACACAACCACCCCATGCTTTCGATATGAAGGACACACTGCCCTGAGGAGTAATTGTATCCCCCGGACTCCGTCGGGGGATACTATGGATTTGACAACGCGCCGCGTCCGCGTCCGCGTCCGCGTCCGCGTCCGCGTCCGGGTCCGGGTCCGGGTCCGCCGCAGACACTTCTTGTCCGGAGCATAACTCGAACACCCTTTGGAATATTTTCATGAAACTTCACACATGCATAGACCACGACCCGAAGGTGTGTCGCGCACAAGAATGACTACTCTTGCATAGCTAATTTTTTAGTTATCTCCCTTTTTTGTTTCTCGGACTGATTTCGTGTCCGGAGCATAACTCCACCACCCTTTGGAATATTTTCATGAAACTTCACACATGCATAGACCACGACCCAAAGGTGTGTCGCACACAAGAATGACAACTCTTGCATAGCTAATTTTTTAGTTATCTCCCTTTTTTGTTTCGCGCACTGATTGACCATAACTCGACCACCCTTTGGAATATTTTTATGAAACTTCACACATGCATAGACCACGACCCGAAGGTGTGTCGTGCACAAGAATGACAACTCTTGCATAGCTATTTTGTTATCTCCCTTTTTTGTTTTCGCGCACTGATTTCCTGTCCGGAGCATAACTCGACCACCCTTTGGAATATTTTCATGAAACTTCACACATGCATAGACCACGACCCGGAGGTGTGTCGCGCAAAAGAATGACAACTCTTGCGTAGCTAATTTTTGAGTTATCTCCTTTTTTTGTTTTGCGCACTCTACAAACTGGACAATAATGCATGAAGACCCGTTTTCTCGTCTGCTCTGTACACCTTTTCTCGTGTGCTCTGTACACCTTACCTGTAGAGAGAACAATAGAGACTGGGAGAACCATGTACTAGCATGGGCTTGCATGTGCAAATGTCCAGTGCTTGACCACTGCTGACCACAGGTAATTTATACAGGTAAATTACTACATTGGGTACTGTGTTGAAAATATTGTGGCATTATGTGGACCTGTGCAGATATATGTAGATAAATATAGGACTATTAAAAAAAAAATCTGGGCTCCAGTAGCAAGCATTATTATTTTTAAACTTTTTTTTTCCATTTTTTTTTTTTTTTTTTTTTTTTTTTCTTTTTTTTTTTTTTTTTCTTTTTTTTTTTCATTTTTTCATTTTTTTTATTTTTCATTTATTTTTTTTTTTTTTTCATTTTTTCATTTTTTTTTTTTTTTTTTTTTTTTTCATTTTTTTTTTTCAAATTATTTTTCGATTTTTGTCTAGTAGCATAAGGTCGTAAGTGCTATATACAGACTATTCACCTGTGCATGTGCTAGCATGTGCAACTGACCACTGACCACTTACAGGTAAATGATTATATTACATTTCCGTAAACTGTGTTGAAAATATTGTGGCTATATGTGGACCTGTATATATATGATATGTAGATAAATATAGGACTATTAAAAACATTCTGGGCTCCAGTAGGGAGCATTATTCTTTTATTTTTTTTTAAATTTAATTTTTTTTTTGCATTTTTTTTTTTTAAATTCTTTTTCAATTTTTTAACTGACCACTAACTTATTACAGGTAATTTATACAGGTACATTATTACATTTCCGTAACTATTAACAAAAATTCTGGGCTCCAGTAGCGAGCATTATTATTTTATTTTTTTTTGTATATTACATTTCCGTAAACTGTGTTGAAAATATTGTGGCATTATGTGGACCTGTGCAGATATGTAGATAAATATAGGACTATTAAAACAAATTCTGGGCTCCAGTAGCAAGCATATTATTAATTTTTATTTTTAATTTTTATTCATTTTTTTTTTTTCAAATTCTTTTTCAATGTTTGTCTAGTAGCATAAGGTCGTAAGTGCTATATACAGACTATTATCATATAATAAAACAATTATTGACTAGTGAGCCATAGAATATAATCTGATATTCTATGGCTCACTAGTCAATAATTGTATAATATGTTCGGGCCAGTGAAAATTGCTTTCGGGCCCAGGCTCGAGGTCAAGGCGGGACAAGGCGGGGCATCTGATTCCGCGGATTTCTTGTTTACTTATCTCCCTTTGTTGTTTCGTGCTCTGATTTGTATCCAGAGCATAACTCGAACACCCTTTGGAATATTTTTATGCCCCACCACGAGGGGGCATTTAGTGTTACCCTTGTCTGTCCGTCCGTCCGTACACACGAATGGGTACTTGTAAGCGTACGGGGATCTTATTGGGTAGGGTTAGGATAGTGTTGGGTACTCTTGTTGGGTATTTTTATACAGTAAAGACCCAACAAGTATTCATTCGTAGGAACGTGCGTCCCGTCCTCCCGTCCGTCCGTCCGTCCGTCACAAAACTTTAACGCTCGGGTAAATGTCTCATAATTTCTTCATCCTTCGACCGATCTGCTTCATATTTCATATACACATTGCTCTGATGGTTCATTACCGCCCTCTGCCAAATCCACGTTCGTCCTGCCCCCGGCAAGCCCAGGGTCAAGGTCACATACTTGGTGCTTCAAAAACTTTAACGCTCGGGTTAATATCTTATAATTTCTGTTTTCTTTGACGGATCAGCTTCATATTTTATATACGCATTGCTCTAATGGTCCTCTACCGCCCTGTACCAAATCCACGTTCGTTCTGCCCCCGCCAAGCCCAGGGTCAAGGTCACATACTTGGTGCTTCAAAAACTTTAACGCTCAGGTAAATATCTTATAATTTCTGTTTTCTTTCATGGATATTCTTATATTTCATATACGCATTGCTCTAATGGTCCTCTACCGCCCTGTGCCAAATCCACGTTTCGTCTCGCCCCCGCCAAGCCCAGGGTTAACATCACATACTTAGTGCTTCAAAAACGTTAACGCTCAGGTAAATATCTTATAATTTTCTGTTTTCTTTCACGGATCAGCTTCATATTTCATATATGCATTGCTCTAATGGTCCTCTACCGCCCTGTGCCAAATCCACGTTTGTCCTGCCCCCGCCAAGCCCAGGGTCAAGGTCACATACTTGGTGCTTCAAAAACTTTAACTCTCAGGTAAAAGAAAATTTTGACTTGGAATTTGGCCTCATTTATTATCAAAGCGATATGTGGGACATCCGTGTTCTATTAACACATTTTCTAGTTTATTAAACTTCACACATGCATAGAAGACGACCCAAAGGTGTGTCGCACGTAAGAATTACAACTCTTGCGTCGTTAATTTCTTAGTTATCTCCCTTTGTTGTTTCGTGCACTGATTTCGTGTCTGGAGCATAACTCGAACACCCTTTGGAATATTTTCATGAAACTTCACACATGCATAGACCACAACCCTAAAGGTGTGTCACGCAAGAATGACAACTCTTGCATCACTATTTTTTTAGTTATCTCCCTTTGTTTTTTCCGTCACTGATTTTGTCTCCGGAGCATAACTCGAACACCCTTTTTTCAAACTACTTGTGTATCTGGGGAGGGGGATACACATGCGCTTGTCGACAAGCGTCCATTTCTAGTCCTAATTAGAAATTTCACAGTGTGGTGGTGTTTGTATGAAGACCAGGTTTCTGCTCTGGCTTTCAAACCGCTTGGTTTCTCAATAAATACCTCAAAACAATCAATTATCACTGCACACCTGTGACCGAAGTACTTCCTAAATTCCATTGGCATGGTTTTTCTCAATGTCTCGCGCTCTGGTCATCTTATGAGTGTCTTTAGCCGCTTGTACATACTGTCAATTGTCCGTGTAAAAAGTCTAGATATTGTTGATTGAGTAGTGTCAAATTCATACGCAAGAAAGAGATTTGACAAATTTAGTCGCAATTTCACTAATTTCAATATCATTACCTTGAATTTGGGCATGACCAGACTGGGTGGCAGGTGAGGCTCCATAAAATTAAACAATATAGATAGAACTGTGAATGATCGTAATCCTGTTAAATGTTTCACCTTCTCGTCACTACCCTTAAAATAACTTGCAGTGAATTTGGTTTCCAAATGGGCCACTTTTTCCTTCAGCTCCCCATTCTCTGTACGCAGTTCCTGCAGCTCCAGCGACATAGCCTCCATGAGTGGACCATCAACATCAGTCTGTGACTGAACGCCGTCTTCATCAACACTGTCACCCATATCCATACCCGTCTCAGTGTGATCAGGTCCAACAATAGTTGTGGATTCAGCTGGCTTCCTTCTCTTCTTTTCCTGCTGCCTATCATATCTTGATGTAGATGATGCTCGCTTTTGTCCGCCCAGATTAACTGATGGTGCCCAGTTTGGGTTAAGATGGTCATACAACTCTGCCTTCTTTCCTGAAACATATACATGATATATATTAAAAACAAATAAATACATATGTACTTGTCGGATATTGTAACTTTGCACATTTACTGACAATATAATAACTTATTTTTATTATTTCTTCTCGGAAGTATATGTTGCATACACCATCTGAACATTCTTGCTGAGACGGTTCAGATGAGAGGTCACAACATTTACATGCACTTTTGAGGAGAAATAAAAAATAAAAGTTGTATCACTGAAATATTGACAATTTATGACAAATTTTATACATATGACATGCGCCATGTGATTTTGCATGTACAAACATGTGCGCACTTTTATGAAAAATATTTGCAAAATTTACAATATCTTTCATAAATAACATTCAATGGTGACAACATGGTGACATTCTGCATTTTCTCTGAGAATTTCATCAACGTTTGGCATGATTTACAGAAAATATCGCAAAATCTGTAAACATTTTTCATGAAATTCCACAAAAACTGCAATTTTTTATTGTCTGAGGTCCATCAAAATACACCATCTCGCACGTCTTAAGCATGTTAAGTACAGTGGCAGCACGGGTGTCAAACATTATAATTCAGTGGGTGACCGCAGGGCTCCAGATAAGGAATTAGTAATTGAGTATTGTTACTCCATCAGTTCTGCAGCAATTGGGTATTTCAAAATTTTAATTGGGTAACATTAAGTCACACTACTGTTTACACATCAACAGACAGCAATTATTGAATAGTTTGTTCCGAAATGAAAACATATCTTGGCATTTCATAAGAATTGTCTCCTTAGATGTGTTTTCATGGAAAAATAAAAAAAATATGCAATATTGTGGTCTGTTTATTGTTTTCTGCAGCATGATAAAGGTACCACAATTGTTCTCATTGCTTTTTGATACTCACTAGTTCTGATTTCAATTGGGTTTTTGGCAATTTTAATTGGGTATTTACGCAAATACGCAGCTTATCTGGAGCTCTGGGTGGGGTTCACACACAATATAATGATTACACCAGCTTACATTGTCTCACCAGCTGACAAGTAGAACTATCGGATTATTTATAATATCAAGGACTTACCATTGACAAAATGCGCCGAATACACCCGAACATTTTGGATATTCTTGTGCCCAAATTCTTGTCCAATAATTTCTAGCCATCCATTCACGATTCCGATCCGAACTCAGTTTCTCGCATTCCACACCTTGATTTGTGATTACCAGGCGCGGATACAGAAATAATTGCAGTGGGGGGAGGGGGGGGGGGGAGGTCTGTAATTAAAATTCGGCATAGCCGACCTCCGCGAGCGCGAACTCGTAAAGTAGGGGGGTCTGTGCCCCCCCCCCCCCCGCCCCCCACCCTAGGAAATTTTTAGATGCCAGATCGCCGCAGATGCGATTTCCTGACACCTACCTAGGCAACGAAAAAAGTCATCCAATTATTTGAGTATTGTAGATTTTCTTTCTTTTTTTTTTTTTTACCGAGAGCAGGGGGGGGGGGAGGGTGGGTCCGGACCCCCTGGACCCCCCCCCCCACCCCCCTGTATCCAAGCCTGATTACTGCAGGCAATCTATACTATTCCAGTGTCCTTTCGCGATCTTTACGATGACACTTCACAACCATTATGCGTCTAACTAACTGAATTTAGGTCAAATTTCGACGTGTTTTGTACATGGCGGAGCTTCTGGTTTGTGACGTCAAAACGTTTATTTATAGACAGATTGCAAACCGCCGAACTCTTGTAGTTAAAACGTTTATTTATTGTCAAATTATGTTATTTCGCTATATTTAAAGTTGTCAACAGAGATAATTACCAAAATATTAATATGGTCATACTCCAGCTCCTAATTGTGTCCATTATCAGATAATCAATGCTTAAATTAGTTACCCCTTTGGTGCCCCAGCTGTGAGTTCACTGTAGTCGGCATAGTACAAGCTCCAAGGTTGTGGATTTCATTTACTCCAGCTGACCAGTAGCCGATTGCACCAACATTGCAAAGTGTAATTATCTTGTTACGTACACTTTGCCGGATAAATTTTCAATTTAAGGATAAATTTATTAATTTGCATTATACTGAATGTATTACATTCTCACAGCCATTTTGGCTGGGATAATGTAATACATTCAGTATAATAATTCTGCATACTTTGCAATGTTGGTGAAATAACATACAGGACAGATATTTTTCTGAATAGCTGAACACATGTTATCCACAAATAGCATGGCGGGGAATACTGTTCTATGACAGGGAACAGTGCATTTGACGGACCTCGCGCAATAAACAAATTACTTTTACTAAATTTACAGAAAACACACTTGTCTGATCTGGCAACTACAACTGGTCAACACCATCCCACAAACTGTCCACACTACATGAATTTTATTCCAGTAGCTCCCCCACCCGTACCCAAAAACGGAAACGCAGCAGCACCACTGATGAGTGAGGCAGTAGAACACGCCTTGCGAGAAATATAGAGAAACATAGAGAAACGTGGTCGGACAGACTCACTGAATATTATTCGATATATCATGAGCAAGTTTATTTATTGAGCATCACAGGCTAATGACCATGACTTCTCGATTATATACAGTTCTGTCATTTTGTGGAACATGGTATTAGGCAATCATCAGCCGAATAGGAAACCATTTCATGAAGATAAAATTGATCTTGTAACTGAGTGCGGGTGGGACAGTTTATTGAGAATTGAGTGTGTAGGATCGTGTTAGAAAGACATCACCAAATTACGAAAGCATTCGATGACATAAAACAACACTTAGATTGATGAGCTGAGGTTAACTGACTCTTATGTTGTAAGGACCTGGCACTAGATTATGATATTCTAATTACAGGGCTGGTTATATATTGTACTGTGTAAATACTCAGCTCTGATGTTGGGATTCCCCACCACCTCATCACAACACGTGAAATATGGGATTCAGCCCCGTTAACGCAGCATAATATGAGTGTGGATGTTGACAAGCCGTTAAACACCATTACATAAATCAAACAAGAGTGACGAAGGTCACAATATCCGCCCGTCGAGGCAAGGCCAGTCAACAAGGGGAGATAATTCATATGGGCGTGATGAGCATGTAAACCAAAATTGGTTACGATCCGTCAAGTAGAACTCGACTTATTGAGTGGACAAGGATACAGAGTCCGAAAATCAATAGGCTTCTTCGTCTTGCTGTGATAAACATGTACACAGAATTTGGTTACAACCCGTCAAATAGAAATCTAGTTATTGCGTGGACAAGCTGTGCCCGCCCGCCCGCCCGTACAAGATGAATACATAACACGTCCCGTTTTTTCAAACGGGCGTATAACAATCAATATAAATGAGTGACGTACAAACAGACATGCGAAGTTACGGACACTCTATATGCTCCATAGCCAGCATAGCCAGCCACACCATTTTACACCTATATTCAATGCTGGGAGCCTAGACTAATTGTTGAATGACATGGTTGGGTTATATGGACCTTACGGCATTCGCTGCCAGCGTAGTCCCAGATCATGTCGTCATTCATTAAGCCTTATTAACAAAACAAACAGCGAATGATACAATGGAGTGATGTTCATGATCTCTAAATGATATGCAAATAAGGTTCCTTTTCTCAGCAGGCATTCAAATTATTGAACAACAAGTGATAAAAGTCAACAATCGCTCTAAAACTACATATATTCACTCTATAAATGTTACTAATAGTATATACCCAGCTTCTGATTCACAAATTAGTAAGTTGTTTGATGTACATCTGATATAAATTGAGTAATCTGATGCTATACATGTATATATGAATGTAAACTGCTTTTTTATTCATGCCTGTTGAGGTGTCTACACATTACACATAGCATATCATCTGGAGGTAATTGCAACTAAAAGTGTTTCACTGCTATATGCTCTATATTAGCAGCAAGAGCAACCATCAAGTTTGCAACCAGCCCAGATTGCCTTGTGAATTTGCATAATTATGTATTATTCAGTCTATGTTTTATACACCAGTAGGCGTGTGACAGACAGAGGGTGCTGGGCGTGCAGAGTTTATCCACGCGATAACTCGAGTTTTACTTGACTACTTTTATAAAAAAATTGGCATACATGTTTATCATGGCAAGGATAAAACTGTATTGATTATCGTTGAGTTATCTCCTCATGGCTGGCATTTAATTTTCACATTCTAAATCCTTGTCAACATGATAACTCAAATTTTACTTCTGGGTAGAAGAATCTCATTGATTTCAACATTTTGCGTCGAAGTATTTCCCCGTTACAGACATTATCGCGTTTGAATTTTGTATCATTTTCCACAAAAAAATACATTCTACGCAAGGGTGTGTATTGCAAAAGAATGACAACTCTTGCCTTACTAATATTCGTAGTTATCGAGTTTGATTTTTCACGCACTGATTTCCTGTCCGGAGCAAAAGTCGAATATCATTTAGAATATTTTCATAAAATGTCACATTCATAGACCACGACCCAAAGGTGTGCGCATGAAAGAATAACAATTCTTGCTTAACTTGTTTTTTTTTCGCTCATTGATTTTGTGTACGGAGAATAATTATAATACCCGTTGAAATATGTTCATGTGCGCAAGCATGACACTTATTACCTCACTGTTTTCATAGAACGCCTATATTCTCGTGAATAGTTACAGGCGTTCTATAATTACAATCGGTCGATGGGCTTAATGGGGTTCGCTGCGGGAAACTTCGTAAAATGAAAATGTGCCAATACCAACAAGCTATATGTTAGTTCAATATTGAAACATGATAACACCTGTAAACATTTATAGGTTATATTAAAATAATAATACGCATGTAATTTGCAAAAAAAATAGCTTCCCAATGAAATTTAGTTTAAATAGATTATCCCGTATGGAGCCTCATTTAGAACGTCTGGTACATAAAGAGTCAATATTTGAACCTTTTTTACTAAACGCATAGTGTCATGTGTCCAATTTATTGGACACAGGACACTTTTTTTTTTAATGTAATATACCAACCAATAACAAATTTACGTTTAAAAAGTCAGCTATTTGTTGTTAAATGCGATTGTATTTTCATTGTGACGTCATACTATATTTCGTGTCCTGTCATTACACGTACTGGTACACATCGTGACATTATTGCCGTCTTCATTGTTGATAAGCTCTACAGATATTCATTGTGTACTCGACGATTTGTGAATGCTACAGACGTACATTTCTGCAAATTTGCTAAAGTTGAGAGGACAATACGGCGACAGCCAAGAAGCATCAATAATTGACCTACATTTTACCTACCAGCTGCCAGACACGAAACATTCATTTCAGGTAGGAATTATTTCTTTATTACTGTTGACCAATATTTGAATCGTGCTAACTTCGACAGCACTTTTAACCACAGGGCTACTAAAATAATTCCATTGTATTCAATCTAACATGAATTCAAGTGGGTGGGGGATATTCAACATTGCCTGTGCATGTGCCGAGTCATTGGTTTTCGCGACCAATGTTGTTTCCACAATTGTTGTTTAAATAGCTAATTTCTAATTTATGGTGCATCTCGGACTCTGTGTGTTTGTGGCACCTCGTTACTTGTAGATTCACTTTGAATATATGTTTTCTGTCCAACAAGTCAATTCATTATATATTTGGGCTAGTATCTGTTATCTATTCACTATTGTATATAGGCTTTTAGCCACTTAAAAAAGCACTATTTCATTCCACCCCCCCCCCCCCCCCCCCCCCCCCACCCCGAGAGTAAAATGTGTTTAAAAAATCTGTAAGAACAGTGATGAAATAAGTAAAAAATTGAGGTGTGAGAATCCAGGTTCACTGCATTTGCACAGCGGTGACTTTTCCCCGAAATATCATGAATATACTAGGCCGGTGCAGTATTTCTATAAAGTAAGTGTACCCGGCTTCTCACCGTGTATGTGGCTTCGCACACACCAATATTTTACATGTCTGATTATTCATGTTGATTTAGAAAACTATAACAACAGTGACCAAACAAGTAAAAAAATTGAAGTGCAGTATTTGTATTATGTATTTGTATTTGTATTGCAGTGGGTGGGCTTCCTAAAATGTATTTGTACACAGGGTACCCATGTTTGGTCTGGGGTGGTGATGAGGGACTTCTTTGCTTCATTGGGGTGACCTCACAAAATATGGGCGGAGGTGGAGACTGTATGTTTGTTGGGATTACAATCGTGTCTGTTAATTCTGCGCACCCAATAATAATTTTCGTGAGAATGTCCATATTCAGTCTAAATTCCCTGAACATTCAAGGCAGTTCTTAGTTGAGATAATCACGGCTAAACAGATGGCTTTTACTATTTCATCTGTCGTCTATTATCTGTATCCGCCTAGCGGAGACCCAGCCAAATTTGATCAAAATATCAGTCCATTTTGTCCTTGAGTTTTGCGAATAATACGGGAATAAAATGATAACCAATGTCGGTATATTTGCATGTGTATTATTGGTTTATGAAGCTTTTTTTAACAGATCTGTTGTTGATCTATTCATTTAGTAAGCAGGACCACTAATCATTTTGACCATGTTCTGAATAACTTTTTACCAAACTATCGGAATGGGATAAAATTGTGACTTAGTATACCGTTAATCAGCAGTTTTATTCCAAAATCAACATAATTTATTCTGACGTAAGCTGGGCAAAACATTACGTGAATTGTGCATTAGCTGGTGCGCAGAATTAGCCGAAATGACATTTTTTATATGCAGATTTGAATGTCAGTTTTCATTGGTTTGATACATGTACATATATGTATGTCAGTGATTCTATATTTTATGTACATCTGGTGTAATTTACTGACAAATCACACAATTTATAAGGAAATTTTTTTTTTTCAGTAAAGAAACTATGTAAAATACCAATCCATTAAGAAAACAGTATTTACAATTCTTATTATGTGTGTTTAGTTATTATTTTCTGTTGTTGGCATATGTATGGTGCACCAAATGGGCATGTCCCGATCATCAATCAGCACAGTTCACAAGCCCGTAATTCTCAAATCTTGTCAATTTGTACTTTACTATACATTGCATCTGAATTAAAATAGTTTAACATTGACATTAAACTTATTCTGCAATAAATTTGCCTTTTGTTGTCAAAAATACTGACGTTAATGTATCTATCCTGCGAAATCGAATCATTACCGTTACGCTGAAAAAAAAGAGTAAAATCAGAGTAACCTCCCTTTCCTACTCTCAGCTACTAATGCAATGAACACTGTTTATGGGCGCCCGATTTATAAATAAACACGGTGGTAACACAAACTTAAGTCATTGCCGAGAACGAGACGGTCTGTATTCGGAATTTTAAGGTTACACATAATCATTACATGCATCATTACCGTTCACGGTTTATACACGTCCATATGTATGTAGGTCGACTGAAACCCCAAAATTGGTAGATAGACACACTTACAACGTTGTCTTTGCATATTCTACCTTCATGATGCGTTGTATACAGAGTGAAAAATGGGAGTTTTTAAAGAAAAATAATTACCGTTACGGTCATTTCCGTTATCAAAATGGTGTACGGTAATGACGATCTGTAATGATTTACAGCAATGATAAATTACCATACTAACCAGTCAGTTGATGCGTCAATTAGATATAAACCAGGTCCCATCAGTTGTCGGTCAGTAATGGCACATTTATTCAGACCTACAACATTTATATATCAGGATTTAATTAGTAAAAGCTCTGAAACAACAAAAAAGAGACACAGCTTGCAAGGAGTGTGGGTTTCTATTGGCAATCACATTAAAAGTAAAACACTAACTTGAAGTTATATTGTACAGCATATTCAAAGTATAAATATGTTTGTTATATATGCTGTATTAGTATTTTAAATAAATGGAAAGTCATTACCGTTACGTTTTGTCATTACCGTTACATAATCATTGCCGTTACGCCCATATTTTTGGAGGCTGTGCTATTAATTAAATGTAGCTTTATAACGATGTTTGGTACATGTGGTAAAACACGGCATTCTGTTAGTTGCCAAGCTATTTTGTTTTGCTTAACTTTACTGATTCATATTAAATACATGTTGTTGGGTTACCATAAATGAGCTTACCATATTCTTGACACTTTTCTAAATAGATGCCCCTTCAGTTGTATGTTTTATGCCGTTGAAAAGAAAAAAATGTAAATGTAAAGCTATATTTACGTCATGTAAATGTACGTAACGGAAATTACATTTCTGAGACCCCTGGTCCCTTGAAGTGGAAATAAAATTAAAAAAATGACGAGAACAATTGGCTATGCTATTATAAATGTAACAACTGGACTGTCACCCAATGGAATAAACACAGTTTAATGAATTATTGGTTCTACATCGAAACTAGAAAAACGACACCAATATGTACATAAAATATAGAATCACTGATGTCTCATTATTATTGAACCATGTTATTGTAGTTGCGAACAATAACTCTTGCAATCTACTCCTGTACCGTCTGTAGCAGAGTTACTATTCCATTCATACATGTAGGCTTCCTCTACATAATAGCTAATCAGAATCGGATTTACACTTTAGTTGTTAATTGTGACACAATTTGTATATTTTCCATCTGAAAAAAAAATATTATAAAAGTAATACGTATGGATCACGATTTGCCTGGTTTGGCCCTCAGGTACGTTTCCATCTTTCGCTCTTTCTGTTACCTGGCAGTTGAATTGGGTTATTGCCCATTATAGAAGTAGTAAGATTATTACTGATCCTACTGCTTTTGGGAGGGGCCATGTGATTCTGGTGTGGCGAGGACCTGGCATCAGATCAGGATCATCCTGATTTCAGGGCTGAGTATATAGTTCTTTTATTGTAAATATTCATTTCTGATTTTAGGATTTTCCCCCCATTTGTACATGTACTTGAACATGTACTTGTACAGGTAATATATGGGGATTTATTACCCATTTAAACCCATTGACCCGGCCTTAAATGACCGCATCTGTTGATAGGCCGTTAGACCCCAACAAACAAATAAATGATATACGTAGGCTTCCTCTACAGAATAGCTAATCAGATCTGATTTACACTTTAGTTGTTAATTGTGACCTAATTTGTATATTTTCCATCTGAAAAAAAAACTATTATAAAAGTAATACAAAACTTTATGTGGGTGGTGGTCGAAAGAACGAGACGACGTAAATTAACGGTAGTGGTTCCTCCATATAGGAATCACTATTTGCCTGGTTTGACCCTTCAGTACATTTTTATCTTTGGCTCTTTTGTTACCTGGGAGTTGAATTGGGTTATTGCCCATTATAAAAGTAGTAACTTATCCTACTGCTTTTGGGAGGGGCCAAGTAATTCTGGTGTGGCGAGGACCTGGTATCAGACCAGGATTATTCTGATTTCAGCGCTGAATATATAGTTTTGTTATTGTAAATATTCAGTTCTGATTTTGGGATTTTCCCCCCATTTGTACATGTACGTGAAAATATACATGTACTTTTTCTTTTTATATGAAACGTGAATTTCGTCACTGATATCAGGGGCGATAACTGTGTTTCCATTAAAGGTTAATGGAAACTATATTCTGTCTGCTTAGTTTTGTTATGTGCACTATGATCGTACTTTATAATGTGTCAATAAAAATATTTGTTCAGGTGACACATTTAATTGGTATAAATAATTTAAAAATGTCATGTCTCATTTGCATATCAAAATAGCCTGATACCACCGCGAGTCACTATCAGTAAAATCAATATTACTAAATGATTATATGTGTATAGCGGGCCTGCACTCGTAATTTTTAAAACTGGCGGAATACATGTACCGTAGTTACACAATTATACGCTTATTTAATTCTTATAGGCAAACTGTTATGCCTACTAGATGGGACCACAGGTTGAAGTACATTGTAACGGACCGAGATCTATAAATACATTAAATACGCCTAAAAGCGTCCATATTAAAACGAAAATAAAAAGCTAAAAAAAGTTTTGTTACTCCCTCTATAACACACACATATATATACCTCGGTCCGTTACTTCAACCTGTGGATGGGACCCCAACTTTAGCTGCTACATGTAATTTGCGAACCAGATCTCTTATTCACTATTCTGCAGAGGAAGACTGAATGGAAACGCAACTCTGCTACTGACAGTACGGTTGTAGATTTCAAGAGTTACTGTTCACAACTATTGACAATGTGGCTTACTCGCTTACCACATTTATCCAAGTGTTGTGAGTTTGATGCCCGGGTGGAATGTAGTTATCTAAGCACTGTTTCATGTTGGAAAGTTGTGGAATCATTTGCTGAGTAATGGTTAATACTGGTAAGAAATTCAATAAAAGGCTAACCATGTACATAATAGTGTTTGATTGTTTGGTTCAGGGAAGCCGTCTACAGATCTTAGCCATCTGGATTATTTGTCGAGCCTCTTCAACTTCACCCTGCAGTGGAGGCAGACACCAGCAAGGCTATTGAGATAGTATAGATAGTATATGGGCAGTTTCAGAAGAAGCAGATAAGGCGGAAATTGTTTCTCAGTCTGCTGTTGAAGGACAAAGGCCACCAGAAGAATCGCTGCCCGAACACACTACTCCACCTGGGCAACAAGTTGCCAAACACTCGCGAAATGGGAACTGATCCAGTTCCTGACCTACACGAAGCAAAATATAGTGTCGCCATGACAGACTGTCATCATCTTAAGATCAGCGACATCTGAAAATATAACGCTCGAGGAAGAGCTTGAGAAAGACAAGTTCAGTTACAAAAAAATAACCATTTAACCGGAGTACCATCCATGCCAGCGGCAGTGTTTGTGTAGTTCTTAACTCTGATTTCTGCTCTAATCATCTAATCAACATGTTGAAAGGATGTGTCGTGAAGACTTGTTACTTCTTGTGTTGATGGAATTGAGAATGAATCTTATTCACACAAAATTGACTTGTGCAGTTTTAAGATTTGTCAATATTTTTTGAATCGGTGACTCATTCTTGTGGTGGACAGAATGACATTTGTACATTTCTGATTATGTGACACTCGAAGGACTAGATATTGAAATGGTCAGAAATATATTTACTATGCTTTTACACATATGTGGCTGTGACCTCAGGTTGAAGTAACGGACCATGACCTATAAATACATTAAATACACCTAAGAGCATCAATAAGTGAGAGAAAAATAAGCTAAACAAAATGTATTTACTCCATGTGTGATATATGGGAGTAAATAATTTGTTTAGCCTATTTTATTTTACTTATTGATGCTTTTAGGTATATTTAATGTATTTATAGGTATTGGTCCATTACTTTAACGGGTGGCTGTGACTGGAGAATGTGGTTTATGGGATTTGTGACCAGTGTAGCTTCTGATCAAACAGTACACTCCTGTAGCCTGATAATGATGTGGCTTGTTAGAAGCATGATGGAGATTTCATTGATACAATGGTGAACAGTGCAGATCCTGTGCGGATATGTGTATCTACACTGTTCGCAAATCCCATAAGCCCCATTTCTCCAGTCACAAACACATATTTGAGCAAATTTAAAAATCCTACCGCCAACCTAGAGTGATTAGCATTTAAGGTATTGCATTCAATCTTTGATTCATAAATTTCTGTTTAACGTCCACAGTCTATAAAGTCTATATTTGGTTGGTTTCACATGGTTTCAGTTATCTTCGCAATAAAGGATTTTACTTGAAACATCCAGAATAGACCAAAGACAAACTTTGTAGACTTTCAAAGGGAAACGAAAATTTACGAATTAATGATGTATTTGTGTGCTATTATCATGATTATAATTGAAATCAATGCCCAATGGTCAAACTTGTAACAAATTACATGTGTACAATAAATTTCGACTTCGAAATTTGACTTCGAATGAAATGGTGCAATTGGTTGATATTGGTCATTTGCAGTGGATGATGTGACAAACAACATATTGAGGCATCATCTGTAACACAGTGCGTTCAATCATGATTCATACCCAGGCATACAAAGTATGTCGAGGTGTATATAGTTTTTGTATTTTCGTCCATCCGTAAGATTTGCGTTAAAGGTTTTTGGTTACCCATTATATCTGCAACCGTAAATCGCATTGATTTGAATCTTCATATACTTCTTTATCGTCATCCATATTTTTTATACTGTAGCACACCGATGTGGCTTTCCTGCACAAGGTCAAATTACTTAAAGTTTTGAAATATTTGCATCAAACATGTCAAAGTTTTTAAGTTCACAATGTCTCTGCAACCGCAAGTCGGGTTGACTTGAAACTTCATATATATACTTCTTTATGAAGTTAGAAGATCAATATTTTCTTTCTATAGCCCTGGTGGGTGCATGTGATGGGTAATTTAACAATCGCGATTCATTCTTACCGGAAATCCGACTGGAGACCTGGTTTGGCCCTCACATACGTCTTTGGCATTTTGTATGTGACAGTTGAATCTGGTTATATCTCTTGTGTGAGTATTACGATTAGTCGTAATCCTTTTTTAGGGAAAGGGGCCAAGTGACTTTGGTGTGGTATGGTCCTGGCATCAGGTCAGGTTATTCTAATTTCAGGGCTGACTATATTTTTCTCGATGAAATTATTCCGTTCTGATTTTGGGATTTTCCCCCCAATGCAGCAGGGTTAATACAGGATCGAACCCGTTTGCCCAGACCTTATATGACCTGAGCTGTTGATAGGCCGTTAAAAAACACCAATAAACAAACAAAACAACTTTGGCATTTGGTATCCGACAGTTATATCCTTTATGTGAGTATTAGACCATAGCTGTTGATAGGCCGTTAAACACCATTAAACAAACATTCTATAGCCCACTCATACGGCTTTCATGCCACACGGTGAAGGTGAAATTACTTTGAAACTTGCGTTAAATGTTTTGAAATATATGCGTTAAAGTTTTAAGTAAACAATTTCCCTGCAACCGTAAGTCAAATTGAATTGAAACTTCATATATTTGTCTATCAACAATCAACATCCATATTTTCATTTTATAGCCACGCATGTGACTTTCATGCCCAAGGTCAAGGTCAAATTGTGTTAAATGTTTTGAAATATTTGCATTAAAGTTTTAAGTACACAATTTATTTGCAACCGTATGTTGGATCGACTGGAAATGTCACATATTTCTTTATCAACAGCCATATTTTCATTCTATATCTCACCTAAGCGGCTTTCATGCCAAAGGTCAAGGCCAAATGACTTTGCTACGGACCGAGGGTATGTGTGAGACCCCGCTCACTTGCTCTTAAAAGCAAGAATAACATATCTTACCATACTGATTTCTTTTGTTTTTTCCGGATACATGTACTGATTTTGTGACCCGAGCATAACTGGAATTCCTTTTTGTATATTTATCACAACTCTTGCCTCACTAATATTCCAGTGTTCTCCCTTTGTTTTTTCACGCATTGATTTTGTATCTGGCACATGGCGATATTTGAAATTTGACCTAATTGGTCCTGATATATATCAAATCGAAGGTATCGTGGGTTTGTCAAAATCGGATGATACATCATACAAGATGGCCGCCGACAGGTCATCCTTTAATTATAGTTTTCGTCTTCTTCTCATGTACCGTTTGGCCGACGCTGGTCAGACTTCACAGTTGTGGTGCGTGGGTGAAGCATTTTCATATTTGTTAAAATGGAGGTTGTCGCATAATCCAAGATGGCCGTCGTAGAAAATTTGGTAAAATTCTTAAACAAATCATATCAACCATGTTAATTTTACATTATTACTACTTTTACATCAAGCTTGAATTGCCACTTTGATATCAAGGGCGATAACATTTTTCTCTTTAAAATGTTAATGGAAACAACTATTTATTCTCTCTATTTATCTTTTGATGTGCAATGATCATATTTTGTAAATTGTCAATACACATATTTATTCAGGTGACACATTTAGTTGATATAAATCATTTAAAAACTAGAAAAAGTCGATGGCGTGCCATCGCAATATACCCACTTTCCCCAAATGCTAAGTCCGAAAGGGGAAGGTAATCCATGATGGAGGGTCGGATAAAAAATCCGAATTCAATTTGCGCATCAGCACATCAAAACGAAGCTACGAACCAAATATCAGACGCGTAGGTATTAAGGTGAAAAAGTTTTTCGAGTTACAAGGAAAAAATGGGAAATTCTGAGTGCGAAAGGGGGAGATAATCCATGATGGAAGGTCGGATGAAAAATCCGAATTCACTTTGCGCATGTGCACATGATAACGAAGCTACATAGCAAATATGAGGCGCGTAGGTATGAAGGTGAAAAAGTTTTTCGAGTTACAAGGAAAAAATGGGAAATTCTGAGTCGGAAAGGGGGAGGTAATCGATGATGGAGGGTCGGATCAAAAATGTGAATTCACTTTGCGCATGTGCACATGATAACGAAGCTACATAGCAAATATGAGGCGCGTAGGTATGAAGGTGAAAAAGTTTTTCGAGTTACAAGGGAAAAAATGGGAAAATTCTGAATCCGAAAGGGGGAGATAATCCATGATGGAGGGTCGGATGAAAAATCCGAATTCACTTTGCGAATCTGCACATGATAACGAAGCTACATAGCAAATATGAGGCGCGTAGGTATGAAGGTGAAAAAGTTTTTCGAGTTACAAGGAAAAAATGGGAAATTCTGAATCCGAAAGGGGGAGATAATCCATGATGGAAGGTCGGATGAAAAATCCGAAGTCACTTTGCGAATCTGCACATGATAACGAAGCTACATACCAAATATGAGGCGCGTAGGTATGAAGGTGGAAAAGTTTTTCGAGTTACAAGGAAAAAATGGGAAATTCTGAGTCGGAAAGGTGGAGATAATCCATGATGGAGGGTCGGATGAAAAATCCGAATTCACTTTGCGCATCTGCACATGATAACGAAGCTACATACCAAATATGAGGCTCGTAGGTATGAAGGTGAAAATGTTTTTTCGAGTTACAAGGAAAAAATGGGAAATTCTGAGTCCGAAAGGGGGAGATAATCCATGATGGAGGGTCGGTAAAAAGAAAAATCCGAATTCACTTTGCGCATCTGCACATGATAACGAAGCTACATACCAAATATGATGCGCGTAGGTATGAAGGTGAAAATGTTTTTTTCGAGTTACAAGGAAAAAATGGGAAATTCTGAGTCCGAAAGGGGGAGATAATCCATGATGGAGGGTCGGATGAAAAATCCTAATCACTTTGCGCATCTGCACATGATACGAAGCTACATAGCAAATATGAGGCGCGTAGGTATGAAGGTGAAAAAAAGTTTTTCGAGTTACAAGGAAAAAATGGGAAATTCTGAGTCCGAAAGGGGGAGATAATCCATGATGGAGGGTCGGATGAAAAATCCGAATTCACTTTGCGCATCTGCACATGATAACGAAGCTACATACCAAATATAGCGCGTATAAGGAAAAAGTCGAGTTACAAGGAAAAAATGAAAATTCTGAGTCCGAGGATATCCATGAGAGGGTCGGATGAAAAATCAATTCACTTTGCATCTCACATGATAACGAGCTACTACCAAGGAAATAGGCGCGTAGGTATAAGGTGAAAAAGTCGAGTTACAAAAAAAATGAAATTCGAGTCCGAAAGGGGGAGATAATCCATGATGGAGGGTCTGATGAAAAATCAGAATTCACTTTGCGCATCTGCACATGATAACGAAGCTACATACAAATATGAGGCGCGTAGTACAAGGTGAGTTTTTTCCGAGTTACAAGGATGGGAAATTCTGAGTCCGAAAGGGGGAGTAATCCATGATGGAGTCGGATGAAAAATCCGAATTCACTTTGCGCATTGCACATGATAACGAAGCTACATAGCAAATATGAGGCTTTTTCGTAGTTATGAAGGTGAAAAGTCGAGTTACAAAAATGGGAAATTCTGAGTCCGAAGGGGGAGATAATCCATGATGGAGGGTCGGATGAAAAATCCGAATTCACTTTGCGCATCTGCACATGATAACGAAGTACATAGAAAATATGAGGCTCGTAGTATGAGGTGACTCGAGTTACGACGATGATTCTAGACCGATGTGGAGGGTCGGATATCCGAATCACTGCGCAGCACATGTAACGAAGTTACATACCAAATATAGGCGCGTAGGTGAAGGTGAAAAAGTTTTTCGAGTTACAAGAAACGCGACGGACGGACGGACGGACGTACGACGGACAGACGGACACCCGCCGTTGGGACGAAAACAATATACCCATTTTTTTTCCTAAAAAATAAAAATGGGTATAATGACCTGCCTTATTTACAATCAAAATAGCACGATGATACAACCTATCAGTAAACCTAAGATTACTAAGTGAATATTTCTGTGTAGTGGGCACTCATACTTTTTTATAAAACTGTTGGAAGTACACACAATTATACTTATTTAATATTTAATTCCTACAAAGAACACTTTGTGCCAAACAGATGGGACCCCAATTCAAATCATGATTTGCAACTTCGCTGAAGGATGTCTGGCACCCAGTCATTAAGTGCAAAGGCACGACACTTGTCTTATCAGCTCATTCACAAACACCACATCATACAAAACACTTGTCACATGGATTCACCAGTGGGTGGGTGTACAGTACAAAGTCCAGTGACATGGTGTGTAATTTCATCCCGTAACATTTGGTCAGGTGTGTATTTTTTTACTTTAACCTACGTTTTCTGGGGAAAATAACTACCTGTATAATATATGTGAAAATCACTACAATGGAAGAAATTGAATGTATGTTCTCGCACCCCCTTCCAAACTCCATTCACAATTCACACCCCCTCTGCATGAATCTGGATACTCCACTGCAGTGCAAAGTTGCAGAACAATTTTTGATATACAGCCGTTTGAATGTGTACTTGTGTGTGTGTAATATTTCTCAGACTTTTTCAAGGCAATTATTTCTGTTTCGATGTAATGTATGACCTGTCGTGAATTTCACTCACAAGTTCATATTGGTGCTTGTAGGAGTATTTGATATCCAGTATACATTTTCCATGGCTTTCACATTCTGTAAAACCGTCTGGATTTTCGACAATGAAATGGAGAAATGGCAAACATTTTCATGTGTCTGAATGTGGATTATTTCTGGCACTCATATCTTTGGCTTATAACGTCGTTCAAATTGTACTCCGTCAATTTTATCGAATTTAAGATTGCATATTTCATGACTTTCTTCAAAACGCCAGTTTTAGAAGTTGATGGTTTTAGGATTTTTATATCATGCACTGCAGTGCCAATGATACGTCGCTAGGTGGCGTTGCCAAGTCGGACTGTTGTACTGTGCGGAGTCACCGAAACAAACCGCCAGTGGACGCGTTACACACTATGTTTGCAATGTAATCTCCCTGGGTAAGTTTATAGATCGCGGCTCAGTCAGCGTGTGACTAGATGCCGGTTTTTTTTGTTAGGGGAAAGTACTAAGATTGGGAAAATTGGGCCCGCGCAATATTTAAAATTGCGCCATGCCAATTAAAGGTAGTGTAGGATGTTGAATGTAATATCTTTATAATGGAAAGACAGAGTTTAATGAAACATAACGCAGTAAATGCTTAACAGGTTGCCATTTAGTATCCCCTCGCCGATAGGCAAGAGCTGGTATATCGTTAGTCCATGTACTGCGTACGTATGTACGTACGCTAGTAACACCTTTCATTTTTCAATAACTTGTGAACTGCTTCCACGATTTTGATATTATTTGACCATAATGTGTGTCTATGGATGGAGTATGGTTTAGCATATGAGTAGACTCATATGACCCACGTTCGACCGCCCAAGGTCACGGAGTACTTTTTTATTATCAAGGCTGCCAGCGAGGGGATTAGCTTCGTTTAATGATGCCAGTGCGAGGGGATTAGCTTCGTTTAAATGATGATGCCAGTTCTTGCAGTATGGTATAGTTTGCTTTAATCTAACAATTTTCTGGTTTTGACGAAGAATCGGTTACCATGGATGTGAATAAAAATCGAAAGAACGTGAATGTATGGTGTGATACATATCATCGAACCGGTATGTCACTTCTATGGTGTGATGCATAATCATCGAAATCCGTCCGTTATTTGCTTGGAAAAGTTTCAAGAAAATTTACTGTAAAAATGACGTCACAGAATACGTCACGTCGGAAAAGCAGGTTCGGAAACCACTGATCCCATACCCTGATATCTATAACTTTACATGCTACTTGCAAACATGTAGTTGGCCTCAATAATAATAACATACACTCAAAGCGTTCTTTTATAACATGATCATTCATGTTATAATTGTTCTTGTTTAAGTTATCTCTCTTTGTTGTTCGCAGATTTATTTCCTGTCAATCCGGCAACTTTCATCTTACTAAGATACTTAGTTATCTCCCTTTACTTGTTTTCAAACTGCGTGGGAGGAGAGGTACACATGCGCTTGTGGATGATCGTCAATTTCTAGTTAATGTCGGTTTTCATGATCTACTAGCGAATAGTGTATATAATGTTCAGAATGACCTACAGCTAGGCTGATCTGGATCTGCGCTGCTAATGGCACATGCCAGTCGCAATTGTGTTGCAATTTGTGGTCGGTGAGAGTGTACTTATTCTTAATTGTATCTGTTTATAGCACGGGGCCCCATACGGGTGACATATTTCAGCATTGGATTAGCTGATAATCGACACAATTCGGGGCTGGATTATGACAATATTAAACAAAACATCATTGTTCTGATTCTTATTGCCATTACATGGATTATTAGTCGAACCATGAATTGTGATTCATTTTTCAAAATGTGTGACAAGTTTGTTGAATTTTGTGCAAAAAAATTGGACAATATTCAGGTAAGATATTTTGTTCATTTCTCCATTTCAAACGTCTATTTATAATAATAAATATTAATATGGGCCATTATCAGTATAATATTAAAAAGAAATAACCTTAAAAAATAATTTTATAATTTATGCATATAATTTGCATTTGATTACACCAAAGCCACATGCTTATGTGTGAAGATGTCTATGGAGATTTAACATGCGTATGTGTGAAGATGTCTATGCAGTTTTAACATGCGTATGTGTGAAGATGTCTATGCAGATTTAACATGCGTATGTGTGAAGATGTCTATGGAGATTTAACATGAGGATGTGTGAAGATGTCTATGGAGACTTAACATGGGGATGTTTGAATATGTCTATGGAGATTTAACATGCGTATGTGTGAAGATGTCTATGGAGATTTAACATGGGGATGTGTGAAGATGTCTATGGAGATTTAACATGGGGATGTGTGAAGATGTCTATGGAGATTTAACATGGGGATGTGTGAAGATGTCTATGGAGATTTAACATGCGTATGTGTGAAAATGTCAATGGAGATTTAACATGGGGATGTGTGAAGATGTCTATGGAGATTTAACATGCGTATGTGTGAAGATGTCTATGGAGATTTAACATGCATATGTGTGAAGATGTCTATGTAGATTTAACTTGGGGATGTGTGAAAATATCTATGGAGATTTAACATGCGTATGTGTGAAGATGTCTATGGAGATTTAACATGCGTATGTGTGAAGATGTCTATGGAGATTTAACATGGGGATGTGTGAAAATATCTATGGAGATTTAACATGCGTATGTGTGAAGATGTCAATGTAGATTTAACATGGGGATGTGTGAAGATGTCTATGGAGATGTAACATGCGTATGTATGAAGATGTCTATGGAGATTTAACATGGGGATGTGTGAAGATGTCTATGGAGATTTAACATGGGGATGTGTGAAGATGTCTATGGAGATTTAACATGCGTATCTGTGAAGATGTCTATGGATATTTAACATGGGGATGTGTGAAGATGTCTATGGAGTTTTAACATGGGGATGTGTGAAAATGTCTATGTAGATTTAACATGCGTATGTGTGAATATGTCTATGGAGATTTAACATGGGGATGTGTGAAGATGTCTATGGAGATTTAAACATGCGTATGTGAAAAAGTCTATGGATGATTTGGAGATTTAACATGCGTATGTGTGAAGATGTCTATGGAGATTTAACATGCGTATGTGTGAAGATGTCTATGTAGACTTAACATGGGGATGTGTGAAGATGTCTATGGAGATTTAACATGCGTATGTATGAAGATGTCTATGGAGATTTAACATGGGGATGTGTGAAGATGTCTATGGAGATTTAACATGTGTATGTGTGAAGATGTCTATGGAGATTTAACATGGGGATGTGTGAAGATGTCTATGGAGATTTAACATGGGGATGTGTTAAGATTTCTATGGAGATTTAACATGGGGATGTGTGAAAATGTCTATGGAGATTTAACATGCGTATGTGTGAAAATGTCTATGGAGATTTTACATACGTATGTCTGAAGATGTCTATGGAGATTTAACATGCGTATGTGTGAAGATGTCTATGGAGATTTTACATACGTATGTGTGAAGATGTCTATGGAGATTTAACATGGGGATGTGTGAAGATGTCTGTGGAGATTTAACATGCGTATGTATGAAAATGTCTATGGAGATTAAACATGGGGATGTGTGAAGATGTCTATGGAGATTTAACATGCGTATGTGTGAAGATGTCTATGGAGATTTAACATGGGGATGTGTGAAAATATCTATGGAGATTTAACATGAGTATGTGTGAAGATATCTATGGAGATTTAACATGGGTATGTGTGAAGATGTCTATGAGATTTACATGGGGATGTGTAAAATATCTCTGGAGAAAATTTAACAGTGTTTAGCGTGTGTGAAGATGTCTATGTAGATTTAACATGGGGATGTGTGAAGATGTCTATGGCGATGAAACATGCGTATCTATGAAGATGTCTATGGAGATTTAAAATGGGGATGTGTGAAGATGTCTATGGAGATTTAACATGGGGATATGTGAAGATGTATATGGAGATTTAACATGCGTATCTGTGAAGATGTCTATGGATATTTAACATGGGTATGTGTGAAGATGTCTATGGAGATTTAACATGGGGATGTGTGATGAAAATGGAGATTTAAACTCGTATGTAATGAAGAATTGTCTATGAGTTTTAAACATGGGGATGTGTGAAGATGTCTATGATGAAACATTGTGATCGTATGAAGATGTCTATGGAGATTTAACATGGGGATGGTGAAGATGTTCTGGAGATTTAACATGGGGATATGTGAAGATGTCTATGGAGATTTAACTGGGGCATGTGTAAGATGTTCTATGAGATTTAACATGCGTATGTGTGAATGTCTATGGAGATTTAACATGGGGATGTGTGAAGATGTTCTGGAGATTTAACCGTATGTGAAGATGTATGGAGATTTAACATGCGTATGTGAATATGCTAGGAGATTTAACATGGGGATGTGTGAAAATGTCTATGGCGATTTTACATGTATGTGTGAAGATGTATGGTTTAACGGGGATGTGTGAGATGTCTGGAGATTTACATGTCTTAGGAGAAATGGGGATGTGAGTGTCTATGGAGATTTACATGGGGATGTGTGAAGATGTCTATGGAGATTTAACAATGCGTATGGGGTTGTGTGATGTGGAGATTTCTATGATGATGGAGATTTAACATGCGATGTGTGAAAGTTGTATCGGAGATTTAACTTGGGAGATGTGTAAGATTGTCTATGGAGATTTAACATGGTATGTGTGAAAAGATGATTTCTATGTCATGGAGATTTAACATGCGTAGTGAGAAGATGTCTATGGAGATTTAACATGCGTATGTGTGAAGATGTCTATAGAGACTGGGGACTGGGGATGTGTGAAGTGTCTATGGAGATTTCAACATGGGGATGTGTGAAGATGTCTATGGATGATTTAACATGCGATGTGTAAGATGTCTCTGGAGAATTTAACATGGGGATGTGTGAAGATGTCTATGGAGATTTAACATGGGGATGTGTGAAAGATGTCTATGGAGATTTTAACAGCGTATGTGTGAAGATGTCTGTGGATATTTAACATGGGGATGTGTGAAGATGATGGTACATGCGTATGAGCATGGTATTTCTGGGGATGTGTGAAGATGTCTATGGAGATTTAACATGGGGATGTGTGAAGATGTCTATGGAGATTTAATCATGGGATATGTTTGAGATGTGTGAAGAGTATATGGAGATTTAACATGGTATGTGTGAAGATGTCTATGGATATTTAACATGGGGATGTGTGAAGATGCTCTGGAGATTTAACATGGGGATGTGTGAAGATGTCTATGGAGATTTAACATGGGGATGTGTGAAGATGTCTATGGAGATTTAACATGCGATGTGTGAAGATGTCTATGGAGATTTAACAATAACATGATGTGATGATGTTTCATGGGGATGTGATGCTATAGATTTAACATGGGGATGTGTGAAGATGTTATGGTGGAGATTTAACATGGGGATGTGTGAAGATGTGAGATTCTATGGAGATTTAACATGATGTGTGGAAGATGTCTATAGGGAGAAAGAAGCATGTTTAATTGGATGAGAGAAGTATGTTTATGTGTATTGAACATGGAGATTCAAACATGCGTATGTGCGAAGATGTCTATGGATCCTAAAACTGCGTATTTGTGAGATGTCTATGGAAATTAACATGGGATGTGTGAAGAGTCCTGGGAGATTTAACATGCGTATGTGATATGTCTATGGAGATTTAACATGATGTGTGAAGATGTCTATGGGAGATTTTAACATGCTATGTGTGAATATGTCTATGGTGATTTAACATGCGTATGTGTGAAGATGTCTATGTAGATTTAACATGGGGATGTGTGAAGATGTCTATGGCGATGAAACATGCGTATCTATGAAGATGTCTATGGAGATTTAAAATGGGGATGTGTGAAGATGTCTATGGAGATTTAACATGGGGATATGTGAAGATGTATATGGAGATTTAACATGCGTATCTGTGAAGATGTCTATGGATATTTAACATGGGTATGTGAAGAGATGGAGATTTAACATGGGGATGTGTGAAGATGTCATGGAGATTAACTGGGGATGGGTGTGAAGATGATGGAGATTTAACATGGGGATGTGTGAAGATGTCTATGGAGATGATGTGTGTAAGATGTCTATGGAGATTTAACAATTTAACATGGGGATGTGTGAAGATGTCTATGGAGATTTAACATGGGGATGTGTGAAGATGTCTATGGAGATTTAACATGGGGATGTGTGAAGATGTCTATAGAGATTTAGCATGCGTATGTGTGAAGATGTCTATGTAAATTGAACATGGGGATATGTGAAGATGTCTATGCAGTTTAACATGCGTATGTGTGAAGATGTCTATGGAGATTTAACATGGAGATGTGTGAAGATGTATATTGAGATTTAACATGGGGATGTGTGAAGATGTCTATGGAGATTTAACATGCGTATGTGAGAAGATGTCTATGGAGATTCAACATGCGTATGTGTGAAGATGTCTATGGATTCTTAACATGCGTATGTGTGAAGGTGTCTATGGAGATTTAACATGGGGATTTGTGAAGATGTCTATGGAGATTTAACATGGGGATGTGTGAAGATGTCTATGGAGATTTAACATGGGGATGTGTGAAGATGTCTATGGAGATTTAGCTGAGGGATGTGTGAAGATGTCTATGGAGATTTAGCTGAGGGATGTGTGAAGATGTCTATGGAGATTTAACATGGGGATGTGTGAAGATGTCTATGGAGATTTAACATGTGGATGTGTGAAGATGTCTGTGGAGATTTAACATGGGGATGTGTGAAGATGTCTATGGAGATTTAGCATGCGTATGTGTGAAGATGTCTATGGAGATTTAACATGGGGATGTGTGAAGATGTCTATGGAGATTTAACATGCGTATGTGTGAAGATGTCTATGGAGATTTAACATGCGTATGTGTGAATATGTCTATGGTGATTTAACATGGGGATGTGTGAAGAGTCTGGAGATTTAACATGGGATGTGTGAAGATGTCTATGGAGATTTAACATGCGTATGTGTGAAGATGTCTATGGAGATTTAACATGGGGATGTGTAAAGATGTCTATGGAGATTTAACATGGGGATGTGTGAAGATGTCTATGGAGATTTAACATGCGTATGTGTGAAGATGTCTATGGAGATTTAACATGTGGATGTGTGAAGATGTCTGTGGAGATTTAACATGGGGATGTGTGAAGATGTCTATGGAGATTTAGCATGCGTATGTGTGAAGATGTCTATGGAGATTTAACATGGGGATGTGTGAAGATGTCTATGGAGATTTAACATGCGTATGTGTGAAGATGTCTGTGGATATTTAACATTAGGATGTGTGAAGATGTCTCTGGACATTTAACATGCGTATGTGTGAAAATGTCTATGGAGATTTAACATGGGGATGTGTGAAGATGTCTATGGAGATTTAACATGCGTATGTGTGAATATGTCTATGGTGATTTAACATGGGGATGTGTAAGATGTATAGGAGATTTAAACATGGGGATGTGTGAAGATGTCTATGGAGATTTAACATGCGTATGTGAAGAAGTGTCTATGGAGATATCATGGGGATGTGTAAAGATGTCTATGATTTAACTGGGATGTGTGATGTGCTATGGAGATTTAACATGCGTATGTGTGAAGATGTCTATGGAGATTTAACATTGGGGATGTGTGAAGATGTCTATGGAGATTTAACAGTGATGTGTGAATATGTCTATGGATATTTAACATGCGTATGTGTGAAAGATGTCTATGGAGATTGAAACATGATGTGTGAAGATGTCTATGGAGATTTAACATGCGTATGTGTGAAGATGTCTATGGATATTTAACATTAGGATGTGTGAAAATGTCTCTGGAGATTTAACATGCGTATGTGTGAAGATGTCTATGGAGATTTAACATGGGGAAGTGTGAAGATGTCTATGGAGATTTAACATGCGTATGTGTGAAGATGTCTATAGAGATTGAACATGGGGATGTGTGAAGATGTATATGGAGATTTAACATGCGTATGTGTGAAGATGTCTATGGATATTTAACATGGGGATGTGTGAAGATGTCTCTGGAGATTTAACATGCGTATGTGTGAAGATGTCTATGGAGATTTAACATGGGGATGTGTGAAGATGTCTATGGAGATTTAACATGGGGATGTGTGAAGATGTCTATGGAGATTTAACAATTTAACATGGGGATGTGTGAAGATGTCTATGAAGATTTAACATGGGGATGTGTGAAGATGTCTATGGAGATTTAACTTGGGGATGTGTGAAGATGTCTATGGAGATTTAGCATGCGTATGTGTGAAGATGTGTATGTAAATTGAACATGGGGATATGTGAAGATGTCTATGGAGCTTTAACATGGAGATGTGTGAAGATGTCTATGGAGATTTAACATGGGGATGTGTGTGAAGATGTATATTGAGATTTAACATGGGGATGTGTGAAGATGTCTATGGAGATTTAACATGCGTATGTGAGAAGATGTCTATGGAGATTCAACATGCGTATGTGCGAAGATGTCTATGGATACCTAACATGCGTATTTGTGAAGATGTCTATGGAAACTTAACATGGGGATGTGTGAAGATGTCTATGGAGATTTAACATGGGGATGTCTGAAGCTGTCTATGGAGATTTAGCTGAGGGATGTGTGAAGATGTCTATGGAGATTTAACATGGGGATGTGTGAAGATGTCTATGGAGATTTAACATGTGGATGTGTGAAGATGTCTATGGAAATTTAGCATGCGTATGTGTGAAGATGTCTATGGAGATTTAACATGGGGATGTGTGAAGATGTCTATGGAGATTTAACATGCGTATGTGTGAATATGTCTATGGTGATTTAACATGGGGATGTGTGAAGATGTCTATGGAGATTTAACATGGGGATGTGTAAGGATGTCTATGGAGATTTAACATGGGGATGTGTGAAGATGTCTATGGCGATTTAACATGGGGATGTGTGAAGATGTCTATGGAGATTTAACATGGGGATGTGTGAAGATGTCTATGGAGATTTAACATGCATATGTGTGAAGATATCTATGGAGATTTAACATGGGGATGTGTAAGGATGTCTATGGAGATTTAACATGGGGATATGTGAAGATGTCTATGGAGATTTAACTTGGGGATGTGTGAAGATGTATATGGAGATTTAACATGCGTATGTGTGAAGATGTATATGGAGATTTAACATGGGGATGTGTGAAGATGTCTATGGAGATTAAACATGGGGATGTGTGAAGATGTCTATGGAGATTTAATATGGGGATGTGTGAAGATGTCTATGGAGATTTAACATGCGTATGTGTGAAGATGTCTATAGAGACTGAACATGGGGATGTGTGAAGATGTATATGGAGATTTAACATGCGTATGTGTGAAGATGTCTATGGATATTTAACATGGGGATGTGTGAAGATGTCTCTGGAGATCTAACATGCGTATGTGTGAAGATGTCTATGGAGATTTAACATGGGGATGTGTGAAGATGTCTATGGAAATTTACCATGTATGTGTGAAGAATGCTATGGAGATTTACATGGGGATGTGTGGAAGTGTCTTTATTGAAATTTACATGGGATGTGTGAAGTTGTTTATGATGGAAGACTATGGATGGGGGATGTGTGAAGAATGTCTATGGGAGATAACTGGGAGATGTGTGAAGATGTATGGAGATTTAACATGGGGTATAGTGTGAAGATGTGTCTATGGAGATTTTAACCATGGGATGTGTGAAGATTTCTATGGAGATTTAACAATTTAACATGGGGATGTGTGAAGATGTCTATGGAGATTTAACATGGGGATGTGTGAAGATGTCTATGGAGATTTAAAATGGGGATGTGTGAAGATGTCTATGGAGATTTAGCATGCGTATGTGTGAAGATGTCTATGTAAATTGAACATGGGGATATGTGAAGATGTCTATGGAGTTTAACATGCGTATGTGTGAAGATGTCTATGGAGATTTAACATGGAGATGTGTGAAGATGTATATTGAGATTTAACATGGGGATGTGTGAAGATGTCTATGGAGATTTAACATGCGTATGTGAGAAGATGTCTATGGAGATTCAACATGCGTATGTGTGAAGATGTCTATGGATACTTAACATGCGTATGTGTGAAGGTGTCTATGGAGATTTAACATGGGGATGTGTGAAGATGTCTATGGGGATTTAACATGGGGATGTGTGAAGATGTCTATGGAGATTTAACATGGGGATGTGTGAAGATGTCTATAGAGATTGAACATGGGGATGTGTGAAGATGTATATGGAGATTTCACATGCGTATGTGTGATGATGTCTATGGATATTTAACATGGGGATGTGTGAAGATGTCTCTGGAGATTTAACATGGGGATGTGTGAATATGTCTATGGAGATTTAACATGGGGATGTGTGAAGATGTCTATGGAGATTTAACATGGGGATGTGTGAAGATGTCTATGGAGATTTAACAATTTAACATGGGGATGTGTGAAGATGTCTATGGAGATTTAACATGGGGATGTGTGAAGATGTCTATGGAGATTTAATATGGGGATGTGTGAAGATGTCTATGGAGATTTAACATGGGGATGTCTGAAGCTGTCTATGGAGATTTAGCTGAGGGATGTGTGAAGATGTCTATGGAGATTTAACATGGGGATGTGTAAAGATGTCTATGGAGATTTAACATGTGGATGTGTGAAGATGTCTATGGAAATTTAGCATGTGTATGTGTGAAGATGTCTATGGAGATTTAACATGGGGATGTGTGAAGATGTCTATGGAGATTTGACATGCGTATGTGTGAAGATGTCTATGGAGATTTAACATGCGTATGTGTGAATATGTCTATGGTGATTTAACATGGGGATGTGTGAAGATGTCTATGGAGATTTAACATGGGGATGTGTGAAGATGTCTATGGATACTTAACATGCGTATGTGTGAAGGTGTCTATGGAGATTTAACATGGGGATGTGTGAAGATGTCTATGGAGATTTAACATGGGGATGTGTGAAGATGTCTATGGAGATTTAACATGGGGATGTGTGAAGATGTCTATGGAGATTTAGCTGAGGGATGTGTGAAGATGTCTATGGAGATTTAACATGGGGATGTGTGAAGATGTCTATGGAGATTTAACATGTGGATGTGTGAAGATGTCTGTGGAGATTTAACATGCGTATGTGTGAAGATGTCTATGGAGCTTTAACATGGGGATGTGTAAAGATGTCTATGGAGATTTAACATGGGGATGTGTGAAGATGTCTATGGAGATTTAACATGCGTATGTGTGAAGATGTCTATGGAGATTTAACATGGGGATGTGTGAAGATGTCTATGGAGATTTAACATGCGTATGTGTGAAGATGTCTATGGAGATTTAACATGGGGATGTGTAAAGATGTCTATGGAGATTTAACATGGGGATGTGTGAAGATGTCTATGGAGATTTAACATGCGTATGTGTGAAGATGTCTATGGAGATTTAACATGGGGATGTGTGAAGATGTCTATAGAGATTTAACATGGGGATGTGTGAATATGTCTATGGAGATTTAACATGCGTATGTGTGAAGATGTCTATGGAGATTGAACATGGGGATGTGTGAAGATGTCTATGGAGATTTAACATGCGTATGTGTGAAGATGTCTATGGATATTTAACATTAGGATGTGTGAAGATGTCTCTGGAGATTTAACATGCGTATGTGTGAAGGTGTCTATGGAGATTTAACATGGGGAAGTGTGATTATGTCTATGGAGATTTAACATGCGTATGTGTGAAGATGTCTATAGAGATTGAACATGGGGATGTGTGAAGATGTATATGGAGATTTAACATGCGTATGTGTGAAGATGTCTATGGATATTTAACATGGGGATGTGTGAAGTTGTCTCTGGAGATTTAACATGATTTAACATGCTATGTGTGAAGATGTCTATGGAGATTTAACATGGAGATGTGTGAAGATGTCTATGGAGATTTAACATGGGGATGTGTGAAGATGTCTATGGAGATTTAACAATTTAACATGGGGATGTGTGAAGATGTCTATGAAGATTTAACATGGGGATGTGTGAAGATGTCTATGGAGATTTAACATGGGGATGTGTGAAGATGTCTATGGAGATTTAGCATGCGTATGTGTGAAGATGTCTATGTAAATTGAACATGGGGATATGTGAAGATGTCTATGGAGCTTTAACATGGAGATGTGTGAAGATGTCTATGGAGATTTAACATGGGGATGTGTGTGAAGATGTATATTGAGATTTAACATGGGGATGTGTGAAGATGTCTATGGAGATTTAACATGCGTATGTGAGAAGATGTCTATGGAGATTCAACATGCGTATGTGCGAAGATGTCTATGGATACCTAACATGCGTATTTGTGAAGATGTCTATGGAAATTTAACATGGGGATGTGTGAAGATGTCTATGGAGATTTAACATGGGGATGTCTGAAGCTGTCTATGGAGATTTAGCTGAGGGATGTGTGAAGATGTCTATGGAGATTTAACATGGGGATGTGTGAAGATGTCTATGGAGATTTAACATGTGGATGTGTGAAGATGTCTATGGAAATTTAGCATGCGTATGTGTGAAGATGTCTATGGAGATTTAACATGGGGATGTGTGAAGATGTCTATGGAGATTTGACATGCGTATGTGTGAAGATGTCTATGGAGATTTAACATGCGTATGTGTGAATATGTCTATGGTGATTTAACATGGGGATGTGTGAAGATGTCTATGGAGATTTAACATGGGGATGTGTGAAGATGTCTATGGAGATTTAACATGCATATGTGTGAAGATATCTATGGAGATTTAACATGGGGATGTGTAAGGATGTCTATGGAGATTTAACATGGGGATGTGTGAAGATGTCTATGGCGATTTAACATGGGGATGTGTGAAGATGTCTATGGAGATTTAACATGGGGATGTGTGAAGATGTCTATAGAGATTTATCATGCGTATGTGTGAAGATGTCTATGTAGATTTAACATGGGGATGTGTGAAGATGTCTATGGAGATTTAACATGCGTATGTATAATGATGTCTATGGAGATTTAACATGGGGATGTGTGAAGATGTCTATGGAGATTTAACATGGGGATATGTGAAGATGTCTATGGAGATTTAACATGCGTATCTGTGAAGATGTCTATGGATATTTAACATGGGGATGTTTGAAGATGTCTATGGAGATTTGACATGCGTATGTGTGAAGATGTCTATGGAGATTTAACATGCGTATGTGTGAATATGTCTATGGTGATTTAACATGGGGATGTGTGAAGATGTCTATGGAGATTTAACATGGGGATGTGTGAAGATGTGTATGGAGATTCAACATGCGTATGTGTGAAGATGTCTATGGAGATTTAACATGGGGATGTGTAAAGATGTCTATGGAGATTTAACATGGGGATGTGTGAAGATGTCTATGGAGATTTAACATGGGGATGTGTGAAGATGTCTATGGAGATTTAATATGGGGATGTGTGAAGATGTCTATAGAGATTTAACATGCGTATGTGTGAAGATGTCTATAGAGATTGAACATGGGGATGTGTGAAGATGTATATGGAGATTTAACATGCGTATGTGTGAAGATGTCTATGGATATTTAACATGGGGATGTGTGAAGATGTCTCTGGAGATTTAACATGCGTATGTGTGAAGATGTCTATGGAGATTTAAGATGGAGATGTGTGAAGATGTCTATGGAGATTTAACATGGGGATGTGTGAAGATGTCTATGGTTTAGATTTAACAATTTAACATGGGGATGTGTGTGTGTCTATGAAGATTTAACCTGGGGATGTGTGAAGATGTCTATGGAGATTTAACATGGGGATGTGTGAAGATGTCTATGGAGATTTAGCATGCGTATGTGTGAAGATGTCTATGTAAATTGAACATGGGGATATGTGAAGATGTCTATGGAGCTTTAACATGGAGATGTGTGAAGATGTCTATGGAGATTTAACATGATGTGTGTGAAGATGTATATGAGATTTAACATGGGGATGTGTGAAGATGTCTATGGAGATTTAACATGCGTATGTGAGAAGATGTCTATGGAGATTCAACATGCGTATGTGCGAAGATGTCTATGGATACCTAACATGCGTATTTGTGAAGATGTCTATGGAAATTTAACATGGGGATGTGTGAAGATGTCTATGGAGATTTAACATGGGGATGTCTGAAGCTGTCTATGGAGATTTAGCTGAGGGATGTGTGAAGATGTCTATGGAGATTTAACATGGGGATGTGTGAAGATGTCTATGGAGATTTAACATGTGGATGTGTGAAGATGTCTATGGAAATTTAGCATGCGTATGTGTGAAGATGTCTATGGAGATTTAACATGGGGATGTGTGAAGATGTCTATGGAGATTTGACATGCGTATGTGTGAAGATGTCTATGGAGATTTAACATGCGTATGTGTGAATATGTATATGTGATTTAACATGGGGATGTGTGAAGATGTCTATGGAGATTTAACATGGGGATGTGTGAAGATGTCTATGGAGATTTAATATGCATATGTGTGAAGATATCTATGGAGATTTAACATGGGGATGTGTAAGGATGTCTATGGAGATTTAACATGGGGATGTGTGAAGATGTCTATGGCGATTTAACATGGGGATGTGTGTAGATGTCTATGGAGATTTAACATGGGGATGTGTGAAGATGTCTATAGAGATTTATCATGCGTATGTGTGAAGATGTCTATGTAGATTTAACATGGGGATGTGTGAAGATGTCTATGGAGATTTAACATGCGTATGTATAAAGATGTCTATGGAGATTTAACATGGGGATGTGTGAAGATGTCTATGGAGATTTAACATGGGGATATGTGAAGATGTCTATGGAGATTTAACATGCGTATCTGTGAAGATGTCTATGGATATTTAACATGGGGATGTTTGAAGATGTCTATGGAGATTTGACATGCGTATGTGTGAATATGTCTATGGAGATTTAACATGCGTATGTGTGAATATGTCTATGGTGATTTAACATGGGGATGTGTGAAGATGTCTATGGAGATTTAACATGGGGATGTGTGAAGATGTGTATGGAGATTTAACATGCGTATGTGTGAAGATGTCTATGGAGATTTAACATTGGGATGTGTAAAGATGTCTATGGAGATTTAACATGGGGATGTGTGAAGATGTCTATGGAGATTTAACATGGGGATGTGTGAAGATGTCTATGGAGATTTAATATGGGGATGTGTGAAGATGTCTATAGAGATTTAACATGCGTATGTGTGAAGATGTCTAAGGAGATTTAACATGGGGATTTGTGAAGACGTCTATGGAGATTTAACATGGGGATGTGTGAAGATGTCTATGGAGATTTAGCATGCGTATGTGTGAATATGTCTATGGAGATTGAACATGGGGATGTGTGAAGATGTCTATGGAGATTTAACATGCGTATGTGTGAAGATGTCTATGGAGATTTAACATGGAGATGTATGAAGATGTTTATGGAGATTTAACATGGGGATGTGTGTGAATATGTCTATGGAGATTTAACATGGGGATGTGTGAAGATGTCTATGGAGATTTAACATGCGTATGTGAGAAGATGTCCATGGAGATTTAACATGCGTATGTGTGAAGATGTCTATGGAGATTTAACATGCGTATGTGTGAAGATGTCTATGAGTAATATATGAGAGTCAAAATGATACAAGTTCCTACGGACGGCCCCCCGCTACGCGCGGTGCCTTCCTACGGATCTTGTATCATTGTTGACTCTCATATACTACTCGGATTTCCCCCCACTCTTCGGCAGGTATGTATGAGAATGGGAGTAAGCACAAATTTATATTTTCAAAACACAAAGGGGGGAGTAAGCATAATTTTAATGTTTCAAAACAAAAAGGGGGGAGTAAGCATACTTTTTATTTTTCAAAACACGCCTACTCCAAACTGTTCGGCGGGTATGTATGAGAAGAATGGAAAACTATTTTTCAGCAACCACGAGACCATATATTTATGATATGAGAATATATGCCCTATTAGAGATAAGAAATCCATTGATTATACTCAGTATATATACTCAAACATGTATGTATGAGAAGAATGGAAAATATTTTTCAGACCACAACACGAGACATAAGATATGTTTCTAGAGCGCAAAGGATAGGAACACCGTTGGCATGCAGTTGTAAGGATAAAAAAAATTAAAAAAGTTTCAGGTCCAGCCGAGATTTGAACTCACAACCCATGTATTTGAAATACACCCTATTAGAGACAAGAATTCCATTGGTTATACTCAGTATATATGACAATCTGTCATAAATATTGGCAACTTACACCCTATTAGAGACAAGAATTCCATTGGTTATACTCAGTATAATGTCTACCATAAAGCAAATGAGAGAGCAAACTAAGAGTTGGGGAATTTCCCTAAGAGGTTTGAGACTCAAGAAAGATATAGCAGATAGGATAAGTGACGCGCGACCCGTCGTCTACGAGGAGAGGCTGCGGCGTGCGGTTTCGACCGGACGACTGCCTGCCGACCCCGAAAAACGCTCCGAGAAATTGGAGAACGAGACGACGGCCAGTCTGCGTGCCACCGCTTACGCGCAGCGTGTAAAAGAAGATCCAAGAGCGCGCAGAAAACCACTATACAAAGCGTACTACAATAAGATTTATCAAGGCCTGGTGGGGAGACCTCCTAAGAGTAGGAGACAGCTCGCCAGAGATTTGGTGGAGGAGGGTCCCAGGGTTCTCACCGAATATTCCGAAGCTAGGGAAACTGTTGATAGGGGTAGGAGGAAGATAGTATGGACTTTTGAGAAGTGGGTAGACTGGGAGATCGCTAATCGCATAATGAATAAAATTCGCCCAGAGATGACCACGGCGTGCTATCTTAGGTATTCGTGCTCGTATCGTATTAGGAACATCGAGACCGACGAAACGATGATCTATCACAAACAATCAAAGGGTATTCCGTGGATAAACGAGATCGCCAAAGCCGTGAGTTGGATATCCGATAGAGAGAGAGGTCGAATGGACATCGACAAAGTCGATAGACCAAACACAAAATGGACCTTCGTTCGTTGGATATCGGTCGAGGTGAAGATGATCATCGATGCCCAACAACTTCTCATGGGAGCGGGAAAACTACCCGACTGGTTAAGACAGAAAAAGGGAATGTATTCCGTCGACACGTACGACGACTACTTGTGTCTGTTTAGGTGCATAGCCATCCATCGTGGAGGGAGACCCGACGGGTGCTGTAGGAAGGCACGAGCTCTGGCTCGCGAATATCTCGGTCACGATAACGGACCGGGTAGTAAGGGAATCCCCCTGGATGATCTTAAGAAGGTCGAAGAGCGCTTCAAGCTGGGCATTCGCGTTTACGAGCCCACCTCCGACGGAGTGTGGTACCTAATGAAGTCTCCGGCAAACTACGACGCGGTTGGGGAGAAGACAATGACGATAGGAATGTTTGGAGGTCACTCGTTCCTCATAACGAACCTCCGCAAGATGACGAACGAGTACGGGTGCTCCGGATTTCAACAACGGTTCACAAAGTCGTGTAACATGCACAGGCACGCGACCACCTGCATGGGTAGGAAGACCGTGGTGACATGTCCAGGCAAGAGAGTAGAGAGACCGCAGTCGGCATACGAGAAGGCGTTCTATCCCAATGGGTCAGCGAGTGCGGTGTCGATTCAATGGTTGAGCAGAGAAGAGGAGAGGGTGGGAAAGCACATACATCACGCGAGATGCGGTCACGGCGCGGAGAGGTGGGTGGCCGGCGATCCGGTCGACGGCTACTGTCACGAAATCAAGACCGTGTTTCAGTTTCACGGATGTTACTGGCACGGGTGTCCGACGCATTGCAGGAGAGGTCACGCGAGATCACTGTACAGGAGGACGAAAATCCAAGACGCCAAGATAAGGAAGGCGTGTTACGAGCTGGTGGTGATGTGGGAGTGCTAGTGGTTGAATGAGGTGAATACCCACTATCCACAATCGCCGCGCGAGGAGGAGACGACCAGATAGTCTACGACTTCGAGGCGTATCTCGACAAGTCGAAAACCACGCGACCCACCAAAGACCTGACCTTCGAGGTCGAGCACGTCCCTATATCGGTGTCGTTGGGGGATACGATGCACGAGGGGATCACCCACATCTGCGAACGAGACCCCGACACTCTGGTCTAGAAGTTCGTGACCGAGCTGCAGAGGAGAGGTAAAGCCATCAGGGAGGGTGTTAGGAAGAAGTATCTGCCGACCGACATAGAGATGCTGTCGAAACCTCAGCGAGAGAAGATCGTCTCATGGGTCGACCAAGTCCCGGTGGTGGGGTTCAACTGCAGCAGGTACGACCTGAATCTCATCAAGCGGTACCTTGTCGAGAAGTTGGCGGCCACCGTGAATAAGGTGATGGTCGGAAATAGAGCCAGCACGACGATGTTTCTGTTTACCCCGGAGTTTAGATTTCTCGACATAATGCAGTATCTAGGACCCGGTACCACGTACGACCGGTGGGCTAAGGCGTACGACTGTAAAACGGTAAAGTCTCACTTCCCGTACGAGTGGTTCGATAGCGTGGACAAGCTCGACCATCCGGGATTGCCCGACTATCCCGAGTGGTACTCGAAGTTGAAGGGTGAGTTCCTACTGTCGTTGACAGAGTGGAAAGAGTGTAAGAAGGTATTCCGAGAAAATGGGATGAAGACGTTCAAGGAATGGTTGTGACACTACAACGACTTGGATGTAGGACCGTTCCTGGAGGCTCTGACTAAAATGACGGAGTTCTGCAGGGGAAGAGGTGTGGATATACTCAAGGATGCTGTGTCTCTGTCCGGTGTTTCCCTTCAGTACCTACTTCGTGGGACGATCGATGGGAAGGCGGACACGCCCGAGTTATGGTCGCCGAAGTCTGAAACTTACGAGATGATGAAGCAGGGATTGGTCGGTGGTCCGTCCATAGTGTTCTCCAGATACGCCGAGGCTGGCAGGTCAACGATCAGGGGTCAGGTGGGGAGTCGGGAGGAGAAGATGTGCAAGGGTGTACTGGGGTACGATGCCAATGTTCTGTACCTATCTACTCTGTCGAAGGACATGCCGTGCGGTGAGGAGCAGATGTGGACGTGTGACGACCCGGAAAGACAGGCGTATATAGACCATTTCATGAGGAAGGTCAGGAGTGACGAGTGGTTCGGATTTGCAGAGTTGGATATAGAGGTCCCGGAAACGTTGAGAGACACGTTCTCTGAAATGTCGCCGCTGTTCGTTAATCGAGAAGTCGATGAGACCGAGGTTCCGCAGCACATGAAGGACTACCTGGCCAGGACCGGGAGGAATAGGGTCGAAGGGCAGAGAAAGCTCGTTGGGGCCCTATCCGCCAAGAAGATGATCATATACTCCCCGCTGTTAAAGTGGTATCTGGAGCACGGTCTGGAAGTCAAGGCGGTGCATAGGGTGATAGACTACACGCCCGGCAAACCGTTTCAATGGTTCGTGGAAGAGGTCACCGCCGCCAGACGGACTGGGGACGTCGACAAGAGCAAGGCGGTGTTGGCGGAGATATTCAAACTGGTTGGCAACGCGCGTTGTGGCAAGCTGATAGAGGCACAAGAGAGACACATGAACACCACATATACGAAGGATGAGAAGACTGTCGACCGGGCACTGAGGTCGGCGTGGTTCGAAGACCTGGAGGAGATTGGGGAGGCTTACGAGATGTCGAGCAGGAAGACTCGAGTGGTGATCAACAGACCGTTTCAGTGTGGCATAGCGGTCTACCAGCTGGCCAAGCTCCGGATGCTCGAGTTCTACTACGACTTCTTGGACAAGTACGTGGATCGCGGAGATTTCGAACTTATACAGATGGACACTGACAGCATGTACTTCGCGCTGTCGGAGAAGACGCTGGCGAAGGTGGTGAGAAAGAAGATGAAGAGAAAGTTCAATAATGAGAAGGCCGAGTGGTTGGCCTGGGATAAATAGAGCAACAGAACTCCGGGACTGTTCAAGCTGGAATTGGAAGGGGATAGAGCCATCGCTCTGTGCAGCAATTGTTACTATGTGAGCGATGAAGGAAAAGCTAAGCACTCGGCCAAGGGGATGTCGAAGAGATCTAACGATCTGACTTGGGGAAGGTCCGCGAGTGCTCTCGAAGGGGGTAGGGATATGGCGGAGAACAGGGGATTCCGAATAGTTAACGGGGTGATGAAGACGTACAAGCAGGAGAAGTTGGGGTTGTCGGCGTACTACGACAAGAGGAGAGTATTGGAAGACGGGGTACACACCGAGCCTATTGGATAGGTAAAAATAAAGGACTCTGAAAAAAGGGGAGAATATTAAAGACTCTGACAATCCGGGGGTAGCTGGGTGTCAGAAGGTACCGCGAGAAGTTCTTCGCGAACAAAGCCGCGCGCTGGACCATCAGCCAAATAGTAGAGCACGGGCTCATTGGGTTTGGTAATAGATCGATCTAGATGATATACATTGAGAGACCACACGGGATCAGTCGCGCGGCGGCGGCCACCCTCGAGCTCTCCCGGTTGATAGAGGTACCGGACGCCAATATCAGATGGAAGTCGTTGCTCCTCTAAACCAACGGGTCGCCAGCGCGAGACGGCGGAGGGCTTGCTCGTCACCTTTTTAGACTTGATGGCATCTACGGGCTTCTTGCCGATCAATCTGGTCACCTCTCCGTTCAGTGCGGAGACCACGGCGGGCAGCCTGGTCACCCACTTGGTCGATCGCGTATGAGGGTCTACAAGCTCTTTGGCAAATTGGTGCCCGAACAACCTCTCAGCCAGGGTTCGATTGAATCGCTCCAAGATCCCCTGGTCCCGGTGGAGGTCGACGCGGCCGCGTCTGACAGAAACGTCGTGCTTAGACAACAGCTGAGAGACCGCGCCCATGAACTCGCGGCCGGGATCGACCTGGAGAAGATTCGGCCATTTGACAGGACTCCTCTTATATATTCGGGAAAGAGCCTCGGACACCTCGTTAGACTCTTTAGTGGCCAGTGGCTCAGCCCCCTTATAACGACTCGCTACGTCAACGATTGTCAGTGCGTACTTGTACGTCTTGCGACCGACGCGATCGTGAGGGAGAAATAGGAGATCAGCTTGGTGGACTTCGTTTGGTACCGGCACGTCGAATTTTGGGCGCGGAATATTGTGAGGCGCGGGCAAATAGATCTGCCAGATGGCCTGCTTCTTGAGCCATTCCTTGGCTGCGTTTTCAGAAACCTTGGCCGCCGCCGCGAGATTTTTGATGGCCGCGAGTCCCTTCCAGTAGCCGCGGGGGCTGTAGTGCGTGTTCGCTAGCTTGCGCGCTAAGTGAGTCGATAGTTTGCTATCAAGCTTGCGTGTGTCCATCGTATGCGAGGTATTCTAGTAGGTCGAACAGTCTCCAACATGCCCTCGCCAGATCGTCCGGTAAATGCGTCGTCGATACTAAACCTTTGTTGGAAGTCCAATCGCAATTGGGGCTGCAGCTGCCGGTTAAGTTTTCAAGGAAATCGGAGGAATCTAACATCCGTTTTGCGAAAAGGGTGGCCGAGTGTTCGTCCTCGCGCCACGTCTCTAGAGAGTCTTGGGCCAGACTGATCAGACCCTTTGCACCAGCTAAACGGGTTTAATGGCCGTGTAGCCTACATCGATCAAAGCGTAATAAAGCTCGTCAACTAACATCGTTCTATATATATATTAAAAAAAGTTCAATTGCTTATTGTTTTTGCAATATAGTAGCTAACGAGACCCGTCACACCCATTCCCACGACGACGAACACGATCTCGCGGTCTTTTTGGGCCTCTGACGGTACATAGAAATCTGAAAGTTGTGGCTCGTGATCCACCGGCGCGAGAATTTTATGCGGATATACCCGCGCGTATTCGCGCATGGCTTCGTCAACGTTGCGGAAAGTTTGCACGGCGTGATTCTCGCGTCGAAGATCTTCGTTGAGCCAGTCCAGACGACTGATTCGTTTTTCCGACCATGCTTCCTTTGCGCTATTGAGATATTCTATAGCTAAATCGTGACGCTTGCGCTCCTCATCCGCGTTCGAGCTTTTCAGTTTCGTGAAGAAAAAGTTGCTACCGCTGAAAGCCAATGCGTTCACCACCGCACCACCTACTATTACTGCGAGCGTAGCCATTTTATTTCCATATATTAGCGGGTAGAATTCCAGCTTTAACTAGAGAATCTCGGGTCGAAATTGCGGAAAATACACTAAAGGTCACGTTTATTACGTCTTTCCCATTAAAGTGCAATTTGGGAGTGGACCATCCGAAGATCATCTTTCCTAGTCGAACATACCCGATACTGAGACCCGTTATCACCACGGCGTGATAAAACTCATTCACTAACAGCTTACCCTCGTGTTCATCCATTATTGCATATAAAAGGGATCGCGATTAAATGGGGCGCATCCAATCGCGATTGTTGTTTCATAACTTTCTTCGGAACCGCCTCCAACAGTGTCGGGGGTTGTCTCGAAATATATTTCCACACACACACAGTGCCCACAACTGCCAGACCATCACCAACAACCCACGGGATGATTTTCCAATCTGGATTGGGGGTAGTAGCTACACCAATCGGGGATTGCTCTTCCAACCTGGAGCATGTTGGGGGAGAAACAGCTGCATTCGGATGTGGAACCACCGGGCGTTTTGCTGTTTCAACAGCAGGAACGAATAACGACCGTTTGGCCTCTCGAAGCTCGGAGAGTATTTTATCTTGTTTAGCTTTTCGGGTGGCAGCCGCTGCCCGCCCAGCTGCCTGTCTTTTTGGGTTTTTTGTGTCGTACTGGCTCCTGTGGAGCTTGTTCATGCGGAGCTTGTTCTCCCAACGCCGTTGGAAGAGCTGCAGTCGGGGATTGTGTCTCCGTCACTCTCGCGGGTGAGTCTTGTGTCATCATCATTTTCTGAGCTTATAGTTCGTGGGCATATATGTCCAAATTGACAGTGTTTAGCCGTGGTCAACGCGGTTGTCAGCGGAGCTAAGTACATTCCAAACTTGTGATAAATTGAGCAGCAGGCTGTTCTAAGAGTGTGTCCTACAAAAGGATCAGTCTCGAGATCGCGAATCAACCCCGCGGTGTTTGATATAGGGAGAAACGTACTAACGGTGGTAGCGTACAGATTAATAGCCGCCGATCCGAGAGTTTTCGTCATCTCCGCACCATAACCTAGATTCGTATCGCGCGTACATTTTATCGATCTCCGCATCTGACATCTTATCCACCTGACAAACTGAGAGACGCCTACCGAGATAATGCTCCGATTGCCCCCCAGCAACCAGCGCAGCTAGCCGCTCGCGTCGCGCCGCGTTTTCATTTTCTTTCGGGACCGTATCAGCAGCCGTGTCAGCAATCGTGCTGACAGGTGTTCCAACAGTTTCAGTCGTGTCGGCAGTCGGAGCGACTGTTTCTTCCATTAGCTGATCGAGAAGTTCGTCGCAGTTCATTGTGTTTATCGCAAGCAGTGCTATTCTTACAAGTCTCATAACTTTAACATATTGCCAAGCGCACCATCCGATACTTATGATCACCGTTATGTTCGCAACAAAGCTTGCAGCGGAGCAACAAATTGATTCCCACATTGTTCAGCATTTGCTAACTATTGTTCAGCATTTGTTCAACATTGTTAAGCAATTGCTAAGCATTGTTAAGCAATTGCTAAGCATTTTTAAGCAATTGCTCAGCATTGTTAAGCATTGTTAAGCAATTGCTCAGCATTGTTAAGCATTGTTCAGCAATTGCTTAACAATTGCTTATTACTTCGTAAGCAGTTGGTTGATCAGTCTTTAACAAAAGCTTGGCGTGCTTAGTTTCCGAAAGCATCTGTCGAACATCCAGTCGCTCCTCGCGCGTTGGAATAACATCGTTCTCTCGAAGACAGTCGTCGAATGAGTCTCGATCCTTGCAGTGAAAGAGGGCGACCCATTTCGTTTGCTCGCGCAGATCCTTGAGGACGGCGTTGTACTTTTGAGTGCAGATCCATACGCTTTGTCACGCATGGCGACCAGAAAATGCGAGCTCGGAGAGCATGTCCTTCTTTTTGGTCATCGCCGCCTTGGCCGAGCAATCGTGAATCACGTATAGGGCGCGCTCACCCTGGAATCTTTGGTATAAACCACGCAGCCAATCGTGAAGCCTGTCACCGGGGTCAATAACTTATACCTCAGGGTCAGCCCATATCCACGGGCGCCGCTGATAAGTCTCGTTGTGCCGCACAGTGGGACACAGGATCACAATGTGACGAAAGACATCGCGGTAGGACCCCTCGAGCAAGTCGAGGATGAAAACCGTTTTTCCACATCCTGTCTGCCCACATATTATGGCAGAGTGAGCATCTCCAATCGTGAATTGGTATTGATTGCTAATTTTCTTAAAATTAATTAAATCAGTAGAGTGCTGAGAAGTATCGACCATTTTCGATGTTGAGTTGCGCGTCTGTTATTATATATAAGTACACGTTCAATGTGCCAGCTCCATCCGCCTCTTTGGTTATCTGGATCGTCACACCCTCGCTAGCGTTCTCAACTTGGCGTCAGCTACAGTGCATTTGGTCGTCGTCGCTGGCTCGCATGTCTAGCCATAATGCGTACTTGGTAGTCAGGAACTCCGCGAGGGAGACGTCCGAGAGCTGCAGGTCTTTGCCAACCGTGGCAACCTCCGGTGAGCGCTTAGAGCCGGCAGCAAACTTCTTTCTGACTTCGTCCCACTGCTGGTGCGCGCGAAGGCCCGCGCTGTTGAGTTGATTGGGGACTCCCTCTATCGTCACCTCTACCTTCGTGATTTTGGGATTATAGAATGTGTTGCTTCTTCTAGCCCCGAGCGCGAACCGAGCATCATCGAACAACATCAGTATACCTTTCATCCAGCGGGCGGGTACGTTGACGTTAATATTCCACAATGTGTCGCTTTTGTCTTTCGTCATCTTGCGGTGGCGAAGAACTCGGTCGTAAAGTATGGCAACGCGCCCGGCGTACTGGGTTCTGATCAATTGCGCGAGTTCGGGCATCGTGACCATGTCGTACTCCAGCGACACATTGTCGATCGTATACGTAGGTGTCATGTCGGTGGCTATGATAACTCGACCGTAGTCGTTGAACGTTAGTTCGTATTCGAGGCGGTCCGCCAAAGCGCTCTGATAATATGGCATGTGGCTCTCCAGCAACTCGAAGTCGAGCGGGATGTAGAAGCGGTTACCGTAAGCGGCCGCGACCGCGTTGTCACTCGCGACGTTATCTGCCTTGTCACCAGCCCCTATTCTAAGTCTGGTTACGTTCTTATTTCGACTGGTGTCAATACCTTGATATACCGCATTTTCGCACTCTTGCGCCGTCTTCCACAAGTCCTGGTAGCAATGGTAGACGTCGCTGTCATCGATCGACATCACCTCATTACCAGAAATCTTTATCATGGTCTTCCTGACGATGGCGCGACCCAGGTTCTGAACGACGGTTCGGTCCGCGTCCATCGACGTGAGCGAAATAGTGAAAGCGAGGCGAACAGTCCCCGACATAATGACGTCGCTATCTCCGAGGTTGGGAAAGCGGACCAAGAGCTGCTGGTTCTGATCGATCGTCGATGGGTTGTTCGTAATAACGACGCTCTGTCTCACGCCTCTCGCCCCGAGGGGCTCCCGCAGCCTGCGATATGGATTCAGTTTGCGGCCTTATTGACTCGAAGACATTATTGAAACTCTAATAAACCCAATAAACCTTTATGGTTTTTTGTTTAATACATCGTTAAAGATGGCTGGTTACGATATTGGCATGGACGAATTCGATCGCACTACGGGCGACCGAGACGATTACCTCGATGTTGATGAGGACCTCGACGACGTTGACGAAACGACCTTCATACAGCAGCTGGTGTCTCTCTGTTTGGTCCCACACCCGGAGATACACTCTTCACAGGCATACCCAAAACTACGCACTTCGAAGCCAGACCAAAAAATACGCTCTTCGCAGAGACACCAGGAACTTTATCCGCTGGTGTCCCTATGTGGGAGGCCCCACCCGACACTCCGGCATGGGCTGGCGGCACCGAGATTCCTGCGAGGATGAGCTGGCACCTCCCAGGAAAACGGAGTCTCTGGTGAAACGGTGGGAGAGTAAGGTGTCTAAACACGGCATCAAGGCCACGTTGGAGTTCCGCAGCACTAAAAGAGGACACCTGTGGGTTAAATGGGGCAAGAACTGGAAGTTGCTGACGTATAAGAACGACCCGACCCGGTTCCTCAGCCCCTCTTCCGTGAACCGATATGGAGTACTCTTAGCTCGAGCTCTCGGACTGGTCGATGATCGGTCGCAGCTACCTCAACAAATGGTAAAAACCCTACAGGCTACCGACGAAACGCTGGCGAAGACGGCCACCGCAATAGAAACGAGCGATATCAGAGAGGTCCCTCGTATAGCCACCGACGCTATTAACACAATTGAAACCACGGTCAACGAAATAAATGGCACGAAGTATGACCCACCGTTACCTCTTCGCGAACTCCTGGGACTCGATAAGGCACTGCAAACAACCCGGGGCGAACTGGTCAATAACCTCTCCAAACTCACGGCGCTAGACGAACATATCGCGCTAGAAGAAAGAAAACTTGGGGAGGCCCGTGGCGATAGAGAATCTACCGAGCATATCAACAAACTCCTGCGGTCGTTGCGGGACGAAAGAGAAGCTCGCTTGGAGGCTGCCTCGACTAACCATGAGACGCTCTCCGGACAATTAAGTCGGAGCAGCGAAACAATCTCGACGGTCCTGCATGAGTACACGACACTCGGTGAGCGTCTTCGCACTCTGTTCAGAGAGAAGGGCGTCACGATAGTAACCATCATCGCAGCTTTCACCATGATTATATCGACCCTAATTATATCTATATCGTCTCTATTTCAAGCTTTCAATGCTGGTGCTGCCCCGCACCCGCGCCATCCGGCGGAGCCAAGGAGTGGGTAAAAAAGCATCTAAAAGCCCTCGCCAGTCTCCTGGCTAAATTAGCCGGAAAAGTGGCTGCCGTGCTGCCTGGATTGATCGGGGGTCTCCTCTCCTTCTTGCTATCTATATTATCAAAAACTGCCGGATGGCTCGCCAACAATGTTTGGGCTTTAATCGTGGCGATCGCCGGTCTCCTACTATTCGCCGCCCGAGAGTTCCTAAAACCAAAGCACAAATAGTCCGATCACCACGAGGGCGACGACGAGCCCTAATTTTTCATCCTCATGGGTTGTGACACTAGTTCCCGCTCCTGAGCTGGAACTTGCTGGTGCATCAAGCCCTATTGCACCAGTTGTAACAACGGCGGAACTTGCTGTGACACTAGCTACCGCTCCTATTCCAATTCGTGAATTGGGGGAACTTGATGGGGTGCTTTGTACTTGGATGGGTGCTTGCGGTTTTATGAAATCGTTTCCACGCGCCGTGCACTTGATGATATCCGCGTTCACATTCCCGTTATGGCCGATCTTTTGTTTGGCGGTGGCGATTACGATCTGATTATTGTAACCGTCAACCCGGTCGTCTCGTAGTATCATATTGCTCGGCGCCATATACAGACCTATTCCAAATACATAGTCTACTGGGATGCCGGCATACTGCAAAACGTCTTGATATCGCTGGATCGCATCCGGGAGGTCCACTGGAGACGAGATGGCGTCCTCGACATTTGTCAAGAACTGTTTTTGCGCGTCAAACGCCGTCCCGGCTCCTAGTATAGAACTGCGCGCTTGCGCCTGTAGGCCGAGGATGGCCCAGACGTACGTGCGAATTGAGTCGTTGAGGCGGGTAACACCGGCCTGCGTGAAACCCAGACCCTTATCTAACATAAATGTACCCCACGCGTCCTGGACCTCAGCAGCCTGCTGTATGCAATCGACGTGAGCTCGTTTCGGAGGTAGCCACTCGCAAGATGAGACGCCGCAGTGCCGACCTCCTGACACTTCCGGACCGAAGGTCATCGTCGCGGGGTCAAAATTCCCGGCGTTCCGACTGACGATGTGGTCGCCGGAGTGATCCTGTCTAAAATCAGTCTGCGTCCAATTCCCGGACTGACCCCGAATGAGAACGTCCCCGAGGCCAGTGCTGCTAGTAAATACTTTCTGGCGCCAGTCCGCGTCTTTTGTGACCACAAATTCGTTACAAATTCTTTCGAACGCCCTACGATCGTATGCGCTGGAAATGGGATTCCAACCGTCGTCCTGCGGCAGAGAGATTTTCTGTTCTTTGAGAATCCTCCTAATAGTGTAATGCGCGTGAAAGTTGTAAACGGCCCTCAAGAAGGGATCATCCGCGGACAGATGGTCCTGAGAGGAAACGCCGCATCCGGCTGTTGCGCACCATACGGCGAAGTTGAGCTGGTTCTGCTAAAATTCCATCGGTGTTGCTTTCCACCCGTTCACGACCTCCATGGTATTAATCTTGGGCATCCTATATTGTTCAAAGATGTCGGGGGAGTTGGTTCGAAATACGTTTTCCCCACTAACTTGGGAGCGCCCACCTTAGCGTGCTGCGGGTCGAGCCAGCCTCGTAATTTCAAAGATCAATGGGTTGGTGACATTCAAGGTCGAACGCGGGTGGACCGTAGCCATGACAGGTGAGCTAGTCCCCTTGCTCGGTTTCGAGAAGGCACACTCGGCTAACGGCTGCATGTTTCAATCGGGGACCTATTTCGGAGACCGACCAGTGAATTTCGCGGTCACAAAAAATCTTCACATTCACTTGATGCAGCTCAGTACATCCGAGAACGTGGTAGACGGGGCTCCGAACACATTACTAAAAACTGTGCACGCCAGCGACTGTTTCTATGGTGAGACAGTGAACATCGACTTTCCAACACTCGAAATGAAACGTTTGGAATCGGGGCACATCCACGAATTGAAGATCTCTATTCTCGATGATAAAGCGCGAGAGTTGAAGAACGATTACCCGATTTCGATCGTTCTAGAAATAACCGATTAAACATAATTATATATTTATATATTAATCATGAGCATATATGGCCCAGGTAGACCTAGCACAGAACAGGACTTTCCCGTCGCGGGCGCAGCATATGATGAAGCCGCAATGAGAAGGTTGGAGGGAATGATAACGCAGACCCGCACAGAGGAGGCTACGGCGATTGCGCACATTCGTAGATTGCAAGCTCGAAAACCCATCATAACATTTTGTGCGGAGGAGCGGGGTTCACTGGGCGAGGGAGCCTACGAATATTCATTCGGTGCCAACGCGAGCAACAGATATGGGGGATAAACATGGCAGTGTCCGGTACGATTCTTCGAATGGCGGTCTGCTCGGTCAACTTTAAGGGGCACGCCGCCGCCGAAGTCCGAGTGAATCTCGTCCTGAACGGAGTAGAGCAGAATTCTGGAGTCACCAAACGTGCGGGGCAGAGGTCAGGGTTTACGATATTCGATGATGACACTACAATTGAAGTTTCCGCAGGTAGTGTTATTAACTTTGTTACGAAAATCGCTGACCAAGTGACTTCCTCCACTATTGTAACACTGTTAATAGAACTTAATTTATGAGGACTAACGAGAAACTATATCCACACTTACCTTCGGGGACGGCCGACCCGGCATCCTTTAGGATGACCAGGATTGTCGAGATACAACAGATTCTACAACACGAGGGAGAGACGCGGACGGGTTATGCGAAGAAATATAGGCGGTCAGTCAATATAGTAGAGGGGGTGAGCACCACGTTAGCCTCAGCTTCCGTTATAAGCGGGGTTGGTAGTGTGTCTTTATTGTCAAAAATCGTCGCCGCTCCGGTCGCGGTGGCCTTGAGTGCGACAGCGGCGGGGGCGGGACTGCTTTGTTTGACGGTCAGACTGGTGGGTCGAAAACTAGAGGCCAAGTGTCGAAAGCACGATCGAATAGCGGTTCTCGCGAGGTCTAAGAAAAACAGTATCGACGTTATCGTATCGAAAGCGATAGCCGACAACGATATATCAGATAGCGAGTTCAAACTGATCGTCGAAGAGATGGCCAGGTACCAGGAGTTAAAGGGCACGATCCGATCCAAGGCCCAACCACAAATTCTCGCGGACGAAGATGTAAAAAAAAACTCGTCATGGAGGGGAGGGCCGACGAGAGAAAAAAATGTCCTCGCCCGTCTCGGGACGTGATATGCTTATTCGCGTGTTTGAGGCAGCAGGAGATTCCTCCACCATACAGTCCAGCTGTTCCGACGGCCCCTCCATACGGAACATAAAACTTTTTTCGGGCCTCATTACGCCACCGTGACCTATCAAAAAACTATGCATCAGATCGATTCTATCTTTCTAACTGACTTTCCGATTTCAATTATTACTAAACGATAATACTTGCGAGCACGTAATTCCTTGCTAACTAGTCGATGCGTAGCCTGAATGCCACCGCATGGTGGACATAGCAGTGACTCGGATCTGGTCCCTACCCCGCAATGCCGACATGGGCGAGGCGAAACGGAACCTCTTCGCATCCATGCCCGGTGATGCTTGCAATACTCGTAAATACCGGTACGAAAACATCTCTTGTGACTACCTGTCTTCAACCACGCACAATTAACTAGAACCATTGTCTGAGTATATATACATATATACTGAGTATAATCAATGGATATCTTATCTCTAATAGGGCATATCTTCTCATATCATAAATATATGGTCTCGTGGTTGCTGAAAAATATTTTTCCATTCTTCTCATACATACCCGCGAACAGTTTGTGGGGGGGGGGGGGGGGCGAGAGTATGGCTTGTGTTTTTTTGAAAATTAAAATTATGCTTAACTCCCCCCTTTGTGTTTTGAAAAATTAAAATTATGCTTACTCCCCCCTTTGTGTTTTGAAAATATAAATTTGTGCTTACTCCCATTCTCATACATACCCGCCGAACAGTGGGGGGGGGGGGAGTAGGCGTGTTTTTAAAAATTAATTAAGCTTACTCCCCCCTTTGTGTTTTGAAAAATTAAAATTATGCTTACTCCCCCCTTTGTGTTTTGAAAATATAAATTTGTGCTTACTCCCATTCTCATACATACCTGCCGTCCGTAGGAACTTGTATCATTTTGACTCTCATATACTACTGTATGGAGATTTAACATGGGGATGTGTGAAGATGTCTATGGAGATTTAACATGGATATGTGTGAAGATGTCTATGGAGATTTAACATGGGGATGTGTGAAGATGTCTATGGAGATTGAACATGGATATGTGTGAAGATGTCTATGGAGATTTAACATGGGGATGTGTGAAGATGTCTATGGAGATTGAACATGGGGATGTGTGAAGATGTCTATGGAGATTTAACATGGGGATGTGTGAAGATGTCTATAGAGATTTAACATGGGGATGTGTGAAGATGTCTATGGAGATTTAACGGGGGGATATGTGAAGATGTCTATGGAGATTTAACATGGGGATGTGTGAAGATGTCTATGGAGATTTAACATGGGGATGTGTGAAGATGTCTATGGAGATTTAACATGGGTAAGTGTGAAGATGTCTGTGGAGATTTAACATGGGGATGTGTGACGATGTCTATGGAGATTTAACATGGGGATGTGTGAAGATGTCTATGGAGATTTAACATGGAGATGTGTGAAGATGTCTATGGATATTTAACATGGGGATGTGTGAAGATGTCTATGGAGATTTAACATGGGGATGTGTGAAGATGTCTATGGTGATTTAACATGGGGATGTGTGAAAATGTCTATGGAGATTTAACGGGGGGATATGTGAAGATGTCTATGGAGATTTAACATGGGGATGTGTGAAGATGTCTATGGAGATTGAAGATGTCTATGGAGATTTAACATGGGGATGTGTGAAGATGTCTATGGAGATTTAACATGGGGATGTGTGAAGATGTCTATGGAGATTTAACGGGGGCCGAGTTTCCTAGCAATACTCATATTCATACTTGTGTTAATCGCATTAAAGAAGCACATGTGACTATTCGGCGTTTGGCTTTTTTTCTTCACTAAATGATTTTTTTTTCGATAATACATGTGTTCAATTTTATTAAAATTTAAGAATGAGCTTTCTTTTTATTTCGTGAAATTTGGTCAAATATTTATTTTATTACGAAAAAATGATTTGTCTATGGGAATTATAATTGGGGAAAAAGAGGTGGAGGAGCTGTGGTAGGAGTCAACAAATGAAAGATTTTGGAAATTTACTCCGAAACTTGGCTAGATAGTTTAGAAATGATATGTAAGAAAACAAAAGTTAGATTTTGAAAATCGGTCCATTGTTTCCGAAATTAGAAAAAAAGAAAACCATGCTAAATCCCCATAGACATCTTCACTCTGTTGTTTTTCGCAATAAAATCAATATTGGAGCAACTTTCACGAAATAAAAGGAAGGCCCATTCTTACATTTTGATAACATATATATGATCAATATATTTTATTTCATTTCTTCCTGTGACTATCATGGAAATGTCTTGGAATTTCATTAGAATTGAGTTCTAAGCACTCAGTTGCATTGCTTCGAAACAGTATTCATTTGGTCCCAAATCCTGCATCGGCTGAGTTGAAAAACAAGGTGAATAATGCAGCCTTAAACAGAGTGAGAAAATGAATAAACAGTTTTGTGGCATCCGATGTGAGTCATTATGTTTTTTTTTATATATATTACCCTGAAATCACACCACCGGGGTGTTTTTTCTGCAGATAACGTGCACCTCTCTTCGTTGGGAAATGACATATTTTTGTATCGTCTGCAACATGTTTTGCAGAACAAAACAGAACAGAACATATCTTTCTTTGTTCAAGATCTCAGACCGCAACATGCGGTATATGAGTACATAAGCATGATGTAAGCATGGCAAAAAGGCGACAGTGTATCTGCTATAATTTAAAGGTGGCATGCATTGCAACTGATGACATTCATATTTTGTTGTATTAAGCATCTTCATCTAATCATGGTAATGGGAGAAATGAAGTATATATTTTTCTTTAATATGTTTTTCAAAATATATGTAACTGGTAAAATGGGCGGGAGAAACTTCACAATGTGGTCGATAAAGACACAGTATATAGTTAGAGTTGTTCTTACATTATATTTTTCATATCGACTTGTTTTTAAAAGAATGCAAACAACACTTCTAACACCCACTGTAATCATATCTCCAGCCAATGGGGAAGTTGGGCCAAGGTCTTTGTCGTTTTACTGGTGGCGGTGTCTTTTTGCCTGTCTGTTGGTGAGTGTACAACAGTTCATGTATATAAGGATGCATGGGAAGCTGGCGTACCAACACACATGCATGCCGACATGTGGCGTGTTTCGAAGCTGCCACCAGGATTTCTTTATTTATTAAACGGCTATGTGATTAATTTTTGCATGTCGGCTAACAAAGGGAAGGTAACTGTAGACGATTTCATCAAAATTGCAAAGCATACTTTTCTAGCAAAGTATACTTTGAGGGAGTAATGATTTATTTTTTCCGAAATGCATTATGTCATATATAACTAACGACTGCATATATTTGATGATTAAAAGTAAGCAGAATTATTATACTGAATTTATTACATTATCACAGCCAAAATGGCTGTGATAATGTAATAAATTCAGTATAATAAAACTTTAACCTTAAATCGAAAATTTCTCCCTCAAAGTATACTTTGCTAGATAAGTATACTTTGCAGTGTTGGTGAACTAGGCTATTAGGTTATGTTATGATTGCCTACACTTGATTATTGTGAAGCCGCGACCAATTTCTGCAATTAAAATAATATTAGAGATTGAAAAATGTCTCTTTGTATTTCAAGCAACATTCCGCTTAATTGAATGTGTCCTGTATTGTAACATGCAATTTGAGCATACATCTACAGCGATGGTCAAACAGCACGCGCTGTATGTTTGAACACGGCTGTGAGCGGTGTCGAACAACGGTAGTCATGTAACAATAGCGTACAGACAGCTGTCCGTAAATGTACCTGTCAATTGCTCCAGCAGGTGGCGTGTCCACGTATTCCCCGACCCAGGGAAACTCGCAAGGACAATTTTAGATTTGCGCGTTTTCAGGAAACTGATTTTGAGCGGTTGACAATCAACATTTTTGAAGATTTGGCTCTTGAACACTAAGCTTAAAGACTCGTTTGAAATGTCCGTCGTGTTCACGCAATCTCCAAACATGTTTTCCAATGTGGTTGATGTCAAGGAGTCATTTATTCCATGTTTCAGAGCGTTTATATAATGTATATCAGTTCTACATGTATGTTCTTTGAGTGACTGCTTTTCTGCCAATGTTGTCACATTCTGTAGAATGTAAGATACATGCGCACGTGGGTCATTAACATATAGAGCTACAGTATAAATGAGTAACACAACCGCACAAAACAAACAAATACACTTTACTATTCCATGATTGAAAAACATTGTTAGTTTCCACAAGTGTCTCGTATTGATAAACAGCGATCATTGCGGTGTGCTCTATCGCGTACTATTGAAATGTAAACATGACTGTGACTGGAGAAATGCGGATCCATGAGTTATGTCTATAGGGGCGTGGATTTCAAATGAGACACAGTAGCATAGAGGGAGTCATACCACCTCCCAATTGTGGATACAGATTGCACACACACACCCCTTTTGAGCCATTATACCACCACCCAATTGTGGATACGAATTGCACACACATCCCTTTTTGGGAAAGTAGAAGAAAAATTTGTCTCCCAAGAGGCAAACAGAAATGGCGGACGACAATGTTCCACCACCCAATTGTGGATACGAATTGCACACACATCCCTTTTTGGGAAAGTGTAGGAGAAATTCGTCTCCCAAGAGGCAAACAGAAATGGCAGACGACAATGTTCCACCACCCAATTGTGGATACGAATTGCACACACATCCCTTTTTGGGAAAGTAGAAGAAAAATTCGTCTCCCAAGAGGCAAACAGAAATGGCAGATGACAATGTTCCACACCCAATTGTGGATACGAATTGCACACACATCCCTTTTTGGGAAAGTCGTATCCACATTTGGGACGAAAACATCCACAATCGTACTACCAACTACCCACACCCCAAAATATGGCATACGAGAGTGGGAAAAAAGGTCGAGAAATCCGCACTTGGGACACGAGTATACACAACTGGGACACGATATCCACAATTGCACTGGTGCCGTAGGAAGAATTCGTCTCCCAAGAGGCAAACAGAAATGATACCACCCATTTGTGTATTTGGACACATTTGGGAAAGACGGGTTGGAAAATGTGTCTCCCAAGAGGCAAACAGAAATGATACCACCAATTTGTGTATTTGGACACATTTGGGAAAAGTGTAGGAGAAATTCGCCTCCCAAGAGACAAACAGAATGATACCACCAATTTGTGTATTTGGACACATTTGGGAAAAGTGTAGGAGAAATTCGTCTCCCAAGAGGCAAACAGAAATGATACCACCCATTTGGGGGAAAAGACAACTCGAACAAAGACAATTCGACCAAAGACAACTTGGAAAACCTCTCTAGAATTGGGTCGAGAAACCCACAATTGGGACACGATATCCACAATTGGACTGGTAGTACAAAAGAAGACGTTTGGTCCAATAGTGGATGGAGTTTCTAGTCCATTCTGCACGGAGCCACAATTTTGGAGGTCTCGCCTTGCCACATCCACAATCGAACGCCCATTTGAAGATATGGGACCCCATTGGAATAGACTACAACTAGCCATGCCATACAAGGAATGCGAGACATGTGGCAAGGGCTTCGACAAGCCCACAAATCTTCGAAGACACATGGGTCGCAAGAACCCGTGCAGACTTCCCACGAGAGAGTGTCCCGGATGTGGAGGGAAGTTTGCCACCTACAAGACTCTCTGGCAACATCGCTCGAACAGGTGTCCCGAGGGGCCAGAAGATAGAACCACGCAGGGTAGCAAGAAGAAGGCTGCGACCAGGAAGAGGATCCTGGTACTGGAGAGGAGGGTGGAAGAGTTGGAGGAGGAGGTGGCTAGACTGCGGAATGGAAAACCTCGCGAGGGAGCGAACATCGACAGCGACGACGACGACGAGACCGATTGGACAGATCTGTAGAGAGAGGGGGATTCACCCCACTGGCCCCCATCTCGACTCTCAACGGCAAACAAAACCTCTCCCCAAAGTAGGTAGAAAAATGATACCACCCAATTGTCCACATTTGGACTTTTGGGAAAGTCGAACAAAAATTGTCTCCCAAGATCTAGACCACATCGAAAAACAGAAAACCTCTCCCAAAGGAGGTAGAAAAAAAAATTGGAACGGAAAGAAAGACAACTCGGTACAGAACAAGAAAGACAACTTGGAAAGACAACTCGGAAATACAATTCGAAAAAAAACGAAGAACTTTTGTCCAAAACGAGCAGCGACAAAAAATCTCCAAAATCGACAAAGAACTTTTTTCAAAATGGCTACTCCATGTAGAACGGGTCGCTACTACCAGAGTGGTGGTGTACGGAGTCTCTAGTTTCGTTTTTTCCATTCGGCGTACCGGACTGTTTTGCGGAGTGCACGAACTGGGCGTCGGGATCTGGTTTGTTCTTCCAGCATCTACAAGCCTCTAGGCGAGCGAATGGGAGCAGTGGTTTGCAAATCGCGTACGCCGCCACAGAGAACCCCAGCCACCACTTCGTATTCTCTACGGTTCCCCAGATGTCGTGCACCTCCAGCTCGTCTTTCTTCGGACACTCGGAATCGGCATCGCCGGAAATCGCGTCCAACAGCCTGCGTTCCAGCGCGTCCAACCGGTTCTCCAGACGTCTCTCCATGTCGGACAGGTGCGTCGATTCTTCGAACGAGCTGGCGTTTCGTACATCTTCTAGTAGATCCGTGGGGAACTCGGTGGGGCCCGCAAAACCAGGCGCGGTCACCCTGTGTACTACGGGGGTGGGGGTTTCTTGTTGTTCTGGGGTTTCTTCGGGTTTTGTACTACGTTCCGCATCGACGGCGTCCCATATTCTTCGAAGACGAGTGGTACCGATCCCATATTTTTTCTTCGCGTCGTCCGCAGACTCGACACCTCGAAGATTGCGAATATCTTCTATATCCTGCTGGGACAAATTTCGTTTTTGTGGCATCTTTTTTGTAGGCACAAAATATGCAAACAGATTTGTATATACAAATATATTTTGCCCAATGTACAATGTACAACACGAAAATATTGGGCACACCTAGACAGACTAGGCATGCGTGCACCACGCCTAGGCATGCGTGGACCACGACTAGGCATACCAGCACCACGACTAGGCATACCAGCACCACACCTAGGCATACCAGCACCACACCTATGCATACCAGCACCACGCCTAGGCATACCAGCACCACACAATGGGCAGCTAGGCACCCCAATGGGCAGACTAGGCAAGTGGCTCCGCCTTCTAGTCCTGGAAAGCCTCGGCGAACTACGTTGCCCACATATCTGTCCACATATTTGTCCGGGCGGAGTATTTCCGAGTTGTCTTTCCAAGTTGTCTTTCTTGTTCTGTACCGAGTTGTCTTTCTTTCCGTTCCAATTTTTTTTCTACCTCCTTTGGGAGAGGTTTTCTGTTTTTCGATGTGGTCTAGATCTTGGGAGACGATTTTTGTTCGACTTTCCCAAAAGACCAAATGTGGACAATTGGGTGGTATCATTTTTCTACCTACTTTGGGTGAGAGGTTTTGTTTGCCGTTGAGAGTCGAGATGGGGGCCAGTGGGGGGAATCCCCCTCTCTCTACAGATCTGTCCAATCGGTCTCGTCGTCGTCGTCGCTGTCGATGTTCGCTCCCTCGCGAGGTTTTCCATCCCGCAGTCTAGCCACCTCCTCCTCCAACTCTACCACCCTCCTCTCCAGTACCAGGATCCTCTTCCTGGTCGCAGCCTTCTTCTTGCTACCCTCCGTGGTTCTATCTTCTGGCCCCTCGGGACACCTGTTCGAGCGATGTTGCCAGAGAGTCTTGTAGGTGGCAAACTTCCCTCCACATCCGGGACACTCTATCGTGGGAGGTCTGCACGGGTTCTTGCGACCCATGTGTCTTCGAAGATTTGTGGGCTTGTCGAAGCCCTTGCCACATGTCTCGCATTCCTTGTATGGCATGGCTAGTTGCAGTCTATTCCAATGGGGTCCCATATCTTCAAATGGGCGTTCGATTGTGGATGTGGCGAGGCGAGACCTCCAAAATTGTGGCTCCGTGCAGAATGGACTAGAACCTCCATCCACTATTGGACCAAACGTCTTCTTTTGTACTACCAGTCCAATTGTGGATATCGTGTCCCAATTGTGGGTTTCTCGACCCAATTCTAGAGAGGTTTTCCAAGTTGTCTTTGGTCGAATTGTCTTTGTTCGAGTTGTCTTTTCCCCCAGATGGGTGGTATCATTTCTGTTTGCCTTTTGGGAGGCGAATTTCTCCTACACTTTTCCCAAATGTGTCCAAATACACAAATGGGTGGTATCATTCTGTTTGTCTCTTGGGAGGCGAATTTCTCCTACACTTTTCCCAAATGTGTCCAAATACACAAATAGGTGGTATCATTTCTGTTTGCCTCTTGTGAGACACTTTTTCCAACCCGTCTTTCCCAAATGTGTCCAAATACACAAATGGGTGGTATCATTTCTGTTTGCCTCTTGGGAGACGAATTCTTTCTACGGCACCAGTGCAATTGTGGATATCGTGTCCCAGTTGTGTATACTCGCGTCCCAATTGTGGATTTCTCGACCTTTTTCCCACTCTCGTATGCCATATTTTGGGGTGTGGGTAGGTGGTAGTACGATTGTGGATGTTTTCGTCCCAAATGTGGATACGACTTTCCCAAAAAGGGATGTGTGTGCAATTCGTATCCACAATTGGGTGTGGAACATTGTCATCTGCCATTTCTGTTTGCCTCTTGGGAGACGAATTTTTCTTCTACTTTCCCAAAAAGGGATGTGTGTGCAATTCGTATCCACAATTGGGTGGTGGAACATTGTCGTCTGCCATTTCTGTTTGCCTCTTGGGAGACGAATTTCTCCTACACTTTCCCAAAAAGGGATGTGTGTGCAATTCGTATCCACAATTGGGTGGTGGAACATTGTCGTCCGCCATTTCTGTTTGCCTCTTGGGAGACAAATTTTTCTTCTACTTTCCCAAAAAGGGATGTGTGTGCAATTTGTATCCACAATTGGGTGGTGGTATAATGGCTCAAAAGGGGTGTGTGTGTGCAATCTGTATCCACAATTGGGAGGTGGTATAATTTTGACTCCCTCTATACTACTAACACAAATGAGACACAACAACTTTCGTATATTCAGATTATTTTCTGCATTTATTTCTTATTTCTCATCAAAAGTATATGTTGTTGCGACTCGGTTGAACCGTCTCGACTAGTCGGTTCAACTGAGAGTGGTAACAACATACACTTTGGGTGAGAAATAAGGATATAATCAGATATTTCCACGTAAAAAATCTAAGATCGACCAGTTTTAGAGGGGGCCGTGCGCCAGACACGCTCCCGTCTGAATCCGCATTTGAATTAGGCTCTCTAAAGCTCGCAGATTATCTCCTCGACTATGCGGACGAACCGTGATCTAACGTATTTATCACATCCTCATGCACATACATTGCACACGAGCTGTGTTAATACATAAACAACACCCGGAAATGTGTCAATGATGTCAAAAAGGATGTATGACCAGTAACGATATACAGTCGAACCTCCCCGAACGGCAACCTCTCTACAGCAACACCCTCTCTATAACAGCCGCTATTTTATATCCCAAATGGATGATTTCCTCTATATCTAACCCTTAGACTGCTGAGCACGAACATTGTCGTCTGCTGTTGCTTTTGCATTATTTCTCAATAAAAACATTGTTTTGACAGCATTTTAGAATCATTTCCATTGGAAATGATTCTAAAATGTTGCCAAAGCATGTTTTTGATGAGAATTATCGAAAAAACAAAACAACGGAGGACGCCAAAATTTAATTCAGCATCAACCTCCCTCCAACAGCCACCTCTCTACAACAGCCAGTTTTGCGTCTTCCCATGGGTGGTTGTTGAAGAGAGGTTGCACTGTATATTGCTTGTTACACACATGACGGGTGTGTCATTGATGTGATGACGAACAGCACAGGTGGAAGACTCGGACCTAGGACTCAATAAATGGCTCATTTGAAAAACGTTACCCCATCCACTAATTTCCTTACAATATACAGTATAGCCTTCAAGGTGGGCAAGAGCTTGGGAAAATGTCTTAAACATGCTTATTTTCGGGCTCGCTCAAACACCACACGTTTCAAATTTTCAACTTACGCCTCTGGCAAATAATAAATGCCTTAGGTCCCCAAATATATTCATTTTAAACATCTGTGTTTAGTATATTGTTAGTTACACACGTTTTAGCTACCAATGTTACAAAGAAATATCTCTTTCTGAAAGAATCCAACACGCACATCGCCACCTGATTGGCTGTAGTATTTGTAATTCTCCAGTTTAGGTTTTCCCGTGGCGTCATTATTGATCATTCTGCGAATATAACAAAGGAAATCCGAAAGTAAAGTTCACGGAAGGTTATGTCGAAATGTTGCGACGCAAATCAAAATAAACGCACGTTTTAGATCATTCAAGGTTAGTGAATGACACTTATTAGTCACAAATTGTAACATCGTATTTACTGATGTTTATGTCAGTGATTCACGTCAATATGTTGAGATTTCATGGGATTTCAGCCAGATTTTACACGTAATTTATGCTTCCACAGCCCACAAAATGTGGGACATTCTTTCGTACACATGATTATCGCATTGGCTGTGGTAACTAATTTGCCCGTAACTAACGAAATGCTTAAAGCAGATGATTGAAGTGAATATAGTTGAAGCCCTAAGACATTTATGGATTACTAGAGACATAAGTCAGCAGAAAAATCGAAATGTGTGGTGTTTGAGCGAGTTCGAAACTACGACATTTCCCAAGCTCTTTTCTACCTTGAAAACGCTATAGTGTCTATTGTACGGCAAGTCGTGGGTGGGGTAACGGTTTATAAATGAGCAATTTATCAGGTTCTAGGTCCGAGACTTCCACGTCACGCTCTAACGGCGACCTTGGACTGAGCAGGTCGTGTTTTTATCGGCCGGTAATTATCTCGAGGCTACCGGGGGCGGCCATTTTAACTGTTGGAAATTAACTCATCATTTTCATTGTGTTTATTCTTATTCACGGTATTGTTACTTCTGGATTTGCGATGGGCGATTTTTCGGCTGTAATTAAGCTAATTTAGACTAGTTTCTAGGGCATTTTTGTTCTTATTTTTCATATCTCAGTGTTCTGAGTGGTTGATTGTGGCACCTTGTGGATCTGCCTGGCCGCACGGTATGGAAGTTGACTACTTGGTGCATCCGACTGCCACTTATAGAATACAACACATGCGTGTAGCCCTTCTGGGACTTGGACTGGTTTGTGGTGACACCCGTGCGGCTCTGCCTGGCTGCCGATATATCGGAAAAGCCGGGCAGATTGACCTAGCTGGGTGTATCCCGCGGACATGACTGGGTTCTGGATTGAATATGCGCATGGTCGAGATATATATACCATCAACATATTATTATTTATTATTATCTGGTGTGTAGTCGTACTGCGGCTAGTTCGCACCAGTGGGACAGGCGACGTGTTAACACATGGGGATACGTGGAAACTACGGGGAACCGAGTTGTTCAAGTCCCTGTCACGTTAGGCTAGGATGTCCAGGCAACCCAGTTATCACACTTATTTTATGAAAGTAAGCTATATATAACAAGTCTAACCAAAACAGAAAGTTAGCCCAAGCTCAGCGAATTGTCTGCCTGGCCTTGCTTGCTTCTGGCCCCGGCCTGCCTTGGAGCTGTCTGAATGTGGCAACTCTGTGGACGGAAATAGCACGTGTTTTTACCGACTATATGGCATCAACTTGCGTGTCGAATTCCGCCAGGGGTGGATTGGTTCTACCTGGGACCCGTTTTGCTCTGCATCACCGGTGTCAGGTTCTACATAGTTACCCCTCTCTTCTTCTCGCCTCCCGTGCACTGAGCGGAATTACAGCACCATATTGGACCTAAGCAGTGCCCCATTTCGGCACACAATTATACATATTTGTCCGCCTTGCATCAACATATATCACATAGAACACTTCAAAATTCGGCCTTTTTGGACTGATATGTCCGGGTATGGAAGGCCTACGAGCCAATTACCACCCTTAAATATAAGCTGAATGAAAAGTATTTCACCTGTGTGCGAGACGAGTCCGAACATGATATTCGAAATGAGATATTGACCAGATGCGGGAGTCACTGATCACGCTGGAGACCAGTAGCCTATTTCACCAACACTGCAAAGTATCCTTATCTAGTATCTAGCAAAGTATGCTTTGAGGGAGAAATATTCAATTTTATGATAAATATATTAATTTTTATTATACTGCATTTATTACATTATCACAGCCACTGTGTTGACGGGATAAAAGTGATTCTTTATTAATTGTGTGAAACTTCAAAATATGATGCCCAGGTTCGTATCAGCTTTGGCTATTTGATAGTTGATATGGTGGCTAAATTTTAACCTAGATTCAAATGTCACTCCCAAATCTGTTTTTAATTCCAATCTGTTTTTTAACCGATCTATATGAGTTTTTGGTATTCAACATTATTTGAAACTAGGGATGGCAACGAACGACATATAAACATGATAAATGGTATTCGATTATTCGATTGGCTATATATTGAATATTCGGAACCACACGATCTCTAAATTTCCTCACTTTACTGGAGGAATGACATGTCCGCTGTTTCTTGTACATTGGGAATCCCAAATGACGTCAGGCATCACACGTGGCATGGAGAAATAAACAGGATGACCAAATATGTAAATATTAATTCACGGATATCTGTAGCCGATTTCATCAATATTGCAAAGTATACTTATCTAGCAAAGTATACTTTGAGGGAGTAATCATTTATTTTTCCCGAAATGCATTATATTTCATATAGAACTAACGACTGCATATATTAGATGATTAAAAGTATGCAGATTTATTATACTGAATTTATTACATTTGGCTGTTATAATGTAATAAATTCAGTATAATACAAATTAATAAATTTATCCCTAAATTGAAAATTTCTCCCTCAAAGTATACTTTGCTAGGAAAGTATACTTAGCAATGTTGGTGAAATAGGATACAGATCTCTGGTTTTCATATATGGCTGTGACTGGAGAAATGGCGCTGAATGGATATGTTAACCTTTACACTGCCGAATTAAATGTTGTCGTATGCTGTTTATTTTTTATTTTCTCATCAAAAAACATGGTTTGACAGCATTTTAGAATAATTTCCAGTGGAAATGATTCTAAAGTGCTGTCAAACCAAATCTTTATTGAGAAAGAAGGCAAAATATATAGCATCAGCAGACGACAATTTTCGTGCTCAGCAGTCTAAGGGTTAACAATCTATTTCATCAGCAATTATAACACTCCTGCATATTCCTGCAAATGTGTTTTTATACACAACAAATAGTTTTTATACACATCAAATATGTTTTTATACACAACAACTATTTTTATACACAACAAATATGTTTTATACCCAACAAATATGTTTTTATACCCAATAAATTAATTTTATACACCATAAATAAATTTTATACACCATAAATAAATTTTATACAATATTGCAACGTTTGACATGCCATATTATAGGAATGAATGGCCTTTTTGTGGAATTTATCGGGGTATAAACTTGGAAAAGTCGTGGGACGAAGGCCGGAAGGCATCGTCCAGTATTCCCGCGACTTTTCCAAGTTTATATCCCCGATAAATTCTACAAAAAGGCCATTCATTCCTTATAATTCCAGCATTTGAAATAAATTCATCCAGAAAATGTGTTTATTTTCCGTTTTCTTAAGAATTATTTTAACTGCGCCTCACGGTTACGGAAAGTAGTTGGGCGTGGGAGTTTACTGGGATATAAATTGTGGACAGAGACTTGCTACGGGCCAATCAAATGTTAGGGAATTGTGTAAATATTGTTGTGCTGGAATTATTAGCTAGAGATTATTGTGATGCATTGTTTCCGTCATATCTTATGTGAAAGTTGCTATTTTGATAAGTTGGTGATATTATATAGTATTAAACGAAAGAGGCCAACTATATATATATATCCTCTAGTATGGTGTATGGATAGCATTGAATATATCCTCATTTGCATTTCATACATTTCATACATATCGTTTTACTCAGAGAATTAGACACGGTTAAATATTGTAGTTGATATCTCAATATGGGTCCTGTATGGAAGTAACTGAGCATGGTCCCACCAATAAATAATAATGATTCTACTAAATTACCACAAACATAGAATACAATCTATATGTTTAGATTGTCGATCTTAACCAGAATGTGACCTTATCACAACTATAAAAGAAGACACAGAGATGAGACCAAGGAACCCATGAAAACATATATCTACGCAATACACAATGGTAATGACATGCGTACATATTAACTATCACCTATAGCCGTGCATGAGTCATGATGAACTGCGTTCGAATATGCACTTAATAGGTAGCAATAAGTAATTATAAACATTATGAGGCATGGCATTGAAATTATCATTTCATAAGACATGTAATTTAATACTTTTCTTTTAATTAATTAAACATGACACATATATTCATGAGATTACCATTATATGGTCTTTATCCTGTTTTTGTTCTTTTGCTAAATTCCATACTACAATATTATTAATTTACCATGACCTTGAATTGACAAATACCACTAAAAATGCACACACACACACACACCTGTAGTATTCAAATAATATACCACTGTTGATGTGGCACATGTATATGTAAGTCTATGCACAGGTGTGTAGGGATTCCGCTGGGAAAAATAAAAAAATCGCCACTTCAAAAACTTGACGATAATTTTTTTATTTTTTTTTCGAAAATTGTCACTTTTTATCGCCAATTGTTTATTTTTAGCCAAAGTATACATGTAAAACACAAAAATGTGAGTATTATGTTCTAACGACAGCAAATGGTGTGATTTAATATAGGAATGAATGACCTTTTTGTGGAATTTATGGGGGTATAAACTTGGAAAAGTCGCGGGAATACTGGACGAAGGCCGGAAGGCCTCGTCCAGTATTCCCGCGACTTTTCCCAAGTTTATATCCCCGATAAATTCCACAAAAAGGCCATTCATTCCTTATAATTCCAGCATTTGAAATAAATTCATCAAGAAAATGTGTTTATTTTCCGTTTTCTTAAGAATTATTTTAACTGCACCTCACGGTTACGGAAAGTAGTTCGGCGTGGGAGTTTACTGGGATATAAATTCTGGACAGAGACTTGCTACGGGCCAATCAAATGTTATGGAATTGTGTAAATAGTTTTGTGCTGGAATTATGGTGTGTTGATGCACGATGTGAATTTCTATTTTTGCTGACACTGAGCCATGGATTATCGCCCCCTTTTGGACTTGTAATTTTGCCTTGTGAGTGATATGTGGGTCATCCGTCTATGAAAAGATTTTCTATTTTTAAATAATCAATAGTATTTGTAGACGTTAAGGCTTTTTGCATTAAAGGTTTTTTTAGTACTATCAAATTCCTCGGCGGGCGCAACATGCGGGCCGCGGCCTCTTGTTTACTTTTCAATTCGGATTTTTTTTCCGAGTTTGTGAATAAATCATTTTGGAAGGGGCTGCAATTCTGTCCCTGGGATGGTAAATTAATCCCTGCATACATACAATTTTAAATATTTCTTGATTCGTTGTATGATGTTCACTAAACTACATGAGTAGCTTCCTCACATTGATTCCTAACCACCCTGCATTGTAGTCGGATCTTCGCCCAACTTCATCAGTAGCTGGCTTACATGTACATTGATACCTAACCATCTGGGTCATTCAGTTGACCATGACCTACTTTCCTTGGAAATAGGTCATGTCAATCAAAACTCTGATGTCTGTCCAAATTTCTTCTATCTCCAGATAAGATCAGATGCTTGTGCTCATGAGTACATGTAGCTTCCTCACACTGATAGCTGACCACCCTGGAAAAGTCGCGGGAATACTGGACGAAGGCCGGAAGGCCTCGTCCAGTATTCCCGCGACTTTTCCAAGTTTATAAAAAAAACATTGACCCATAGGTAGTGTCATGTCCGTTAATCTATCAATCTATTTCAGATAGTTTGATGTGACACAGCCGGGAACATCTACACCTGCAATGAAGGGCTTTCTCGTCCAGAAGAAAGACCTGCAAGTACTATAATAAATATAAATTTAAAAAATAATTCACTCGGCCATGTTTGTGTGTTCAAGCCATCAACCAATTTCATCTCTTGTGGCGTTTGACAAAGAATGGAAATTGTGAACTTCAATGTGAAGTAGGACATGTGATATAATGTATCTAACTGTACATAGAAAAGCGAGGATAGCACACTCGTATCACCTATATTATACCAATGTATAACATATCTCAGTTTTCCGGACAGTGTTGTGCCTGTTTTGTAA